>JAWQFJ010007460.1:2500-10000 GCA_034096865.1 Theodoxus fluviatilis
CTGTCTGCCTATTCGTTTAATTATTCATTTCTACATCTACAGTGCATTAATGAACAAGACCGTACACAGTTCCAAAATCAATTATTCAACCACATACTTATTCAGTTATTCAACATCACTGAACACTAGAGATATCAGCGTGCGTATTGCACCAAAATGTTATTGCTGTTATGAGAACGAAGAGAAAGCAATACGTCACTACTTGCCGGGCGTTTACTGGAAAACTGTTGCAGCGACCTTTGCCTTGTTCACTCATGCACGGTCCCAACTGTACTTCAAGCGACCTTTGCCTTGTTCACTCATGCACGGTCCCAACTGTACTTCAAGCGACCTTTGCCTTGTTCACTCATGCACGGTCCCAACTGTACTTCATGGTGTGGCTCTCAGACTGCTCTGTTCACTCAAGCACGGTCCCAACTGTACTTCATGGTGTGGCTCTCAGACTGCTCTGTTCACTCAAGCACGGTCCCAACTGTACTTCATGGTGTGGCTCTCAGACTGCTCTGTTCACTCATGCACGGTCCCAACTGTACTTCATGGTGTGGCTCTCAGACTGCTCTCTTTTCACACATTTGGTTAATTTAGTTCTTGCTTTGTGACATTGTCCGTGTTGCTTAATCACTGTGACCCTGGGGTCAGCGCGCTTGACCTATGGTCACTTGCGACTAGTAGGTGCAGCGTTCGAAGCTGTGCAGTTACCAGAGTTGCATTCTTGAGCAAGACGCTTAATTCACGTTACTTTGCCCCACCCGGGAGTAAAACCGGGTACCTGAGAGGGCAAAAACGGCTCACTGTAGTGTGATTCACCCATGTATGCGGCCATGAACCAGCATTGGGTTGGAATCCTCCCCAGTGCTCTCTCATTCGACCACTCGCATTTCGACACCCATCCTGAAGCAGTCTCGACTCAGAATGCTGCGGTTGAGGTCGTTACACTGACGTTTTCATTCTGTATCCAAACTAACTCTTATCTGAGACACGTTGTAGGCTGGAGTATGAGAGTTTTTATTGAGATCCAGATGATGAAATCGTCCTCAAAGGTGTTGTAGCCACCATTGCATTGTCCAATGAGATTAGGTCAAAGTTTCTCCCGAGTGAAATATAGCAGTAAAAATCGTGTATATATTCACTTAACAAATTTAATCTGATTTGATGTTGAATAATGTGCTTCCAACCAGACATTCCTGTATGTATCGGTCAATATGTTATCTGGTGTTGATTTTATAGATTTTTAACCATGAGTATGCGCAGTTACATTCAACATCACGAAAACCTTCAGACAAATAAAGAGAACATCAGAAGAAAATATGCCAACAATGAAGTTCTAGTTTTAGATTTCCTGTTATTTATCGGACTGGCAAGACGACCAAGCGAGATTATCAGTAACGTGTAGTGTACGCTCGCAGTTCCCTTGAACTGTTCCATGGATTTTGACGTTAATATGATTTCATACAAGAGGCGTGAATTGTGTTCGGTAAATTAGTCAAAACGATCATCGTAGGCCAGTTCAATAGTTTTACATTCATAGCTATGCTTTTTTTTCATTTCCCAAGCCATGCGCTGGAGACTAGAACTCCTCCATCTATACGACACGTTATTGTCCTAATGGTTCTTTTCCATAACTTCTTCAGCCACCATCGTTCGAGTAAAAATAAAACGAGCAATTGATCACCCAAGTGGTACAATGCCGTTTAATTCAACTTTGCCTAAATGAAAACATCTGTCATAATTATACACCACCACCACCACCACCATCACTACCACCACAAAAAATTAACTCGTGATAGTCAGGCATGCTTCCAGGTCGTAGCTTGAATAAAAGTGCAACTTCAAAATGTCCATATCTAAATTAATAGTTTCAAGCTTATTGGCCAAGATGTCCAAAGGCAGTACAGGTGTCTGTGGGTCATCATGGAAAGTTTATTTCCTGGGTCAAATATTTGAATAATTAATGAGACAATACCAAGACCTAAGTTGCCTTGGCGTTTGTAGTTGAGCGACTGCCCAGACAGATGGACAAAGGGTGCTTGAGACGTATGACCAAGTATTGATAAGGGAGTTGACAACTTCGTGTCTTGACAGTTGCTGGTGCTAAGAATTTATGATAAAAACCGACACATGATGCCACAACAATTCAGAAAAGCAAAAGGAGAATCTGCAGGTGAATTTTCGTTTCGACTGAAAAGCCTGAAGACTTCTTTTTTCAACTGATGCAAAAAAGAGTGAATATAACGAATTCTGAGCCTAGCATTATTGTTAGGAAAACTGAAACACAAAGCATCACTCGTTGAATAAAGCATGCCAAATGCACACGGCAGTATTATCATTTTTGTCCGGACAAATGTATCTTGATAGATGTACCTGTGGTGTAAAATATATATATACACGGTCTAAGAATGCATAAAACATAGATGTTCCAAAGGCAGGGAACATATATAGAAATTACAGGAATAAAACACAAAACAACACAACAATAACAATAACAACACCAATGGCAATAACAGCGTGGATGATTAAAGAGAGTGTGTGTATTAAAACATCACAACTGAGTGTTAATCGATCCATGAAAAACCTAGGTCACCACCTAGGTTCCAACCGTCTACAGCAGAATGTGCAGCAGCAGCAGATGGAGGAGGAACAGCAGGAGCAGGTGGAGTAGCAGCAGAAGAAGAAGACAAAGAAAGAACTTTTAGTCGTCTTTTATTCGTGGAGTTACAATGGTTGGTCAACTATTTAGAATAATGTTAGTAACATACTAACTCAGGGTACAAGAACTATATTTTAAATAACTATTAGACAAATAAATTGACAAAATCTAGAATACATACACACGCCAATGATAATTTCCAACCAAACAATAATCTACTAAATTACATGATTTAACAGATTTATCCAAAGCAGTATGGCTTATGCAAATAGGAAGACTGAATACTTGTCATTGATGTGCCTGTTCAATTGATACTCTGACGGCAGAAGGACAGACGGAATGGTTAAAACGACAGACGCATGCACGTCGTATACACACAAATCACGCATAAGATTTTTTCGAGTACAATTTCATATTTCAGTGGATGGGAATTATTCGCCTCATCTGGTGGTGATTGCCTTATCTAAACATTACCGGTATTATCTTGCCTCTTAAGAAAATTGATAGTGAATTGCATCATTTGAATACCAACCACAGAATCTAAACCATCGAGGTTTATTCTGTAGAAATATGAACTAAGGAGAGCACTTGTCCAAACGGTGAGTGTCATATACATTTATCTTGGTCACAATGCCTCAAGAAATTGTTGTTTTCCCAAGGATGCAATGGTTCAAACCCCTCACAATGTGATTCTACGTAGATAACGGGCACCGGTATGTTTTTTTAATAATCAAGCTGAACTAAGACCCATCCCTAAATCTATGCAAAAAGAATGTCTTGGTCCAATGTTGCTTTATTCACCACAGCAGACGCTCCAAGTTGATCGTTTTCATCGATATTGTTTTCAACTAAAGTGCTTAAACCTGCTAGAAAGTCTCAAACCGCCCGAGGAAAGAATGTTGCTGAAGAGATGGCCACTGGTTCTAACACCATCCAGCAGCTGTCGCTCTCGCTCTCTCTCGCCCCTCCCCCCTCTCCTCCTCCCCCCCTCCTCTCTCTCTCTCTCTCTCTCCTGTGTACCAGGAAGACGCTGGTTGAGTAGAGGCATGGTCATCTCTGGAAACGGGTTTTGATGCACAGCGTCGATCTGAAACACACGAAAACAATTATTATGTATTTCACGTACTGGTATAGTGATAATCGTGTCATAACAGGTAGTTTTTTTCCGAGACCTGTTTTTACTACTAGGGTCTACAAATGATCCCACCCTCCCACCCCAGCCCCCACCCCCCACCCCAGCCCCCACCCCCTTTTCTCTTCCTCTCCTTCGACATCAGCTGCAATACGTGGCCACAGAAATGTATGGAACTGCCCCATGAGCTCGGCTATCTGCTGAGCGGTATCGTTTATTATTGATCAGTTTCTCTTATTCTTTCTGTGTCTTACCGATTTAACATTGTCTGACGATCCTTTTCCAATGTGAAAACATTTAGAGTTAAAGGACCATGAACCATTCGTCATGCGAACATTCACGATGAACAGAGTTATACGCATGAAAAGGCACACATGCTCACACAAAGATTACATGAGCATGGAAGTGCGCTGTGCGCACAGACATTCTATCACATATGCACGCGTGAACTGTGCGTTAAAACGGACATAAGATTATGTTCAAACACACAGAGCCATTACCACTGGCACCCATACACCTCTTACAGTACGTCGAGTAATAGCTGCGTGATACTACATACAAAGTCTATTTTTCGAAGGAAACCCTATGATTACGTACGCGCTCAAAAAAAAAGCTTCTTGATGATGTACGCCAGAGCAGTCACACCTGCCACAGCGCCGACGACGGGGGCCGCAAGGCCGACGACGGGGGCCGCCGTAACGCCTAGGCTGTGGCCGCAACGCCGATGATGGGGGCCGCTACTTCTGCTGTTAGGCCAGCTACCGCGCCTCCGGTGCTTGCAGCCACCACAGCTAGGAAAATGCAAAAGTTGAACTGTATTTCTGTCCACTCTGAAAATTTGAAGCATGTGAAGCAATATTGGTGCCTCTATTCTGTGCAATCGTTCATTTTGCCTTCATGTCCAGAACAGTACAGCCTGCATCCCTATCTTCCTTGAACAATGAATCAAGAAATGCAGAGACACGTGATGATCTTCTGAAAAAGTGCCGAACAAGACTGACTGAGAAAGACCGAGAAGGCGTGGTCTGGGAGTCGGTACATTTTGACGCCTTTGCCTCAGACCAGTCAGCACGTCTGAGTGCACTGTCTGGGACTACTGACATCATCACCTTTTTGCATGTAAACACATAAGCAACTTATAGACCTGTCTCTGTAGCTGTGTCTGAGAATCTTTCCTGGAGCCTTGCCGCAGCTAGCGGCACTGGGTGAGTATTCAAGCGAGAAAATGCGGAGAAAGACTCGTCTGAGCACTTTTCACGCATAATTCGGTTTTACAGCACGATGTCCTCAGTCGAGAGAAAACATTGGAAGACTTCGATGAACTAATCTCGAGAAGTGTCATTTGCAATCTCCACGTTGCCTGCCACGTCGCACTCGTCGTGTCAATCACAGACACTGCCTCTGCCACGAGGGGGTGACAGTCATTATGTCTTCCTCCTCCTCCTACTTCCCCTCCCCCTCCCCCTCCCCCTCCTTCTTCTTCTTCTCTTTCTTCTCTTTCTTCTTCATCTTCTCATTCTCTCATCTTCTTCATTCTTCATTCTCTTCATTCTTCTCTTCTTCTTCTTCTTCGTCTTCTTCTTCTTCTTCTTTCTTCTTCTTCCTTCTTCTTCTTCCTTCTTCTTCTTCCTTCTCTTTCCTTCTTCTTCTTCTTCTTCTTCTTCTTCTTCTTCTCTTCTTCTTCTTCTGCTGCTGCTGCTGCTGCTGCTCTGTTGCTGCTGCTGCTGCTGCTGTTGCTGCTGCTGCTGTTGCTGCTGTTGTTCCTTGCTTCAAGGATGACCGGTTCCGCTTCCGTCCATATGGGTCCTTTGATGGCTCTGCAGACCTCTGGAACAGCAAAGTTTAAGGCAGGTGGGGCACTGGAAGTCCGTGGCTATCACGGGGACTGCCACCGCTCTGCGTTGCCGCTCACGGGCTGCTGCGCACTGCTAGCAACGCTCCTCCTCCAGCGCTGTGCATGCCTTGCGAGTGATAGCTCGCCACCGGGGGCGATCCTGCGCTTTCTCCTGAAGCTCGAGCGGTCCAGTACCACACCGTCTCATATCTTCCTTCAGAATGTCTCTGTAGCGCTTGCGCGGTCGACTAAATTTCCTTCTTCCATGTGCCAGTTCGCCGAAGAAAAGCTGCTTCGGGATGCGGTTGTTGCTCATATTAATGAAGTGACCCGCCCATCTAAGCTGGGACTATAGCAGCATTGCCTCAATAGAGGGTGTCTTTGCACTGTCCAGGACTTCAGTGTTAGTCACATTATCCTGCCATCGTATGTCCAGGAAGTGGAACCCGTTCCAGATGTATATTGTGCCGTTTAGTCTACCTGGACAGAACTTTTTGTAAAAAGAATTTGTTTTCAAGAAATGATACTGTTATCAAGGATGGATCATGGTTATTGTAGTAGAAATGTATATGCAAACACAACTCCCCTCATTCCTGGAAAAGAGAACTCCACTTCAACTTATATTTCTCAAAATTACCTGCCACTCTAGCTGCACAGTCTTCTATATTCAATACATTCAACGGAAACTAATTAAAGTCTTCAAATAAAAGCAGTTCATTCATGGACCTATTGTAATATATAGGTTTCTTTCCTAGCAGAATGGTATGGTTTGTACAGGAATCAGAATTTGGCGAGCCAAACAAAATATCTTGCTTATTCAAATGTAGGGGTTTGTTTGTCTTGTTACAAAGGAGACAAATGATTTCTTTCTAAAAGGTTTCACTAAAAGTACAGTCAACGAAGAGATGCTCCAAAGTTTCGGGTTCTGTGAAACAGAGAGAGCAGACATTACTCTGAACAATCTTTAGTTTGAACGAACATTTTCTTTAACGAGTAGTATTATGTGCTAAATTTCATACTGAAAGTTCCAAACTTTTACTTCTCTTGTTGCTACAAAGGGAATCATATAATACCGCCTCCATGTCAATTCAAATGCTTCCAATCTTATTTCCCAAGATGTTTGCAAAGTAGATTTTTGGCTGTTTTCAATACGAATTGTATAATACATTCTCGTAAGTTTTGTTTTATCCTTTAGCAAAATTGTTCGAATCGGCAGTTTCATTTCACAAGCAATACTACTTGCAGTAGCTCTTTCGAAACTACTCTTGCAGTGAGCAGGTATTATACTTAATAGTTTTGCGTATTCGAAAAAGTGGCCTTATAGCCTAAAGTGACGTTTTAACCCTTCAAATGACTTAAATCTCCCGTTCGGATGAACAATATCTTTCGTACTTCTAATTCCTACGTCAAACCATGTTTTTTAAAGAAAAGTTTATCTTTATATTCTGGATTGTTCTTCAATGGCTGATGTAAAAGATCACGGGTCAAAAAATGCCGATAATGCTTAGTTACAAATTCGTTCCAGATTTCCAAAACCTGCTTCAAAAATACGTTTTTTACACTGCTAATTGCTGTCTGAATTATACATCCCCCAGTTTCGATTGAAGTGTTTCTATCAATTACTTTTCCGAGAGGAATAGCCACATCAGGTGTTTGGGCTAATTTGTTGTTAGTTTTAGCACCCTGTCATATGCATGAAGGTCAGACATCTGCAAGCCTCCTTCAGCATATGGTTGGCTAATGACAGTTCGCTTTATCTTATCTATCTTGTCCCCCCGTATAAATGCATACAATTCCTTCCTATTGTTCCCTCATGGTAGAGTCAGGTGGTCTTGGAATGTTCATCAAGAAATATGTCAATTTTGAAACTGCGAGCGACTTCACTGA
>JAWQFJ010007460.1:15000-29540 GCA_034096865.1 Theodoxus fluviatilis
CTGCGTTACAAGCTAACACTGCCTCTTGACGTACTGCTACATGAAATCAGCGGATTAAACTGTTTCGTTACAGAGGACAGGTGCACGCATGTCTAGACATGATCAGTTGAGACCTACACGACGGATGAGAGGCGGGACGATCAAGTCAACCAATCAAAGCGACTGCAAGTACGGACACACGAAGCCAGGGGCGGGGCTAAAAAGAACTACGTTATCTCGGGCAGAACCTAGCACTGCATGAATCTCTCTAAGTGCATTGACAGCAACAGCAACGTTGCAACGCATGATAGCTCTCACATGCACTGGACCTCTATTACGAAATTTCACACATTTCTTATAGAAATTATGCAACAATTTGTCTTATAACAGTTTCTGTTAAACATCCGACAGAGTACATCTCATTGAAAGTGAAAGTTCGTCATGGAAATATGAATAGTCACATTAATCCGCTGTTGTCAAAGTTAATTACCTACCACTGGCGTTGCTTGAAGTGGCAAAGCGACGGGATGCGCGAATTTGTAAAGTATTCCAGGCTGTTTTAAGAGGTTTTCACGGATGGATGGATGGATGTGTAAGAGGGTGAGAATAGGATGTAGAGACCTGTCCAGACCACTGTAGTTCAACGTGCTGTCTCTCATCTGTTCCCATACTCGTATGCGTGGATTGTAACTGCAGAGATACGTGAAAGTCGTGTTTCTCTCACCCTCTGTTGCTGCCGTAGAGATATATGTTGTTCACGGAGACTCACTCTCTCATCTGGCACTATCTCTGTCTTCGACTTCTATAGCGGTGCTTGAGAGCACATCGCATTTTACAGTTTATTCATCTAATGTACCATGTACTGTCTGTAATATTGAATACAAACCTAGTGTTTATCCTTATCAATCATCTCGAATATGGCAACCTGCACTCCGTGAGTTGTAACCGGTAATATGCAAAGAAAACGATGAATAAGTACCTGATTTAATTGGCTCCGTAAATATTTCACTGACCATTCATTTATACACTAATCACTTTTGGAATTCATTCATTGGCGCAGAATGTACTATGACTAACACATTTTCTAAAGGAGGGAAGTTTGTCATATGGGACTGTTGATTTAAGACTCAAACAGTTGTTAGAACCTATTGTGTCAGCACAATTTTGCCCTCACTGGGAACCACAGGTCCCAGCTTTTAGTTAGAAATTCCGTCAGCTCTCGCGGAAGTCCGTGCAGAGGTTATTTAAAGCCAGAGTAGGTCGGAGGCAACAGAGGCCACAGAGAGGTCATCCCAGCAGGCAGTGGCCATGTACTACGCTGTCTGCTACCATGAATAAAAATGGAGAAATGTGATGCCACGTCTTCTTGTCTGCTGATTCCTCGGGTGGGAGTGAAGGGAGAGACAAGTACACCGTCTCTACACTCCCTGCCTGTTCGAGCCATGCCACACTCCAGCCACACAGCACCATGCTTCAGATGGATGGATGGATGGATGGATGGATGGATGGATGGATGGATGGATGGATGGATGGATGGATGGATGGATGGATGGATGGATGGATGGATGGATGGATGGATGGACGGATGGATGAATGGGTGAATGGATGGAAGGTTCATGGCCTACCAGCCTCTACTAGCTGTTTTACCCCTTTAGTCAATATTGGTATTGATGGTAATAGGCTCAAACACCACCGGACAGTAAAAGAAATAAATAAAAGGATTCCTTCCTCAGTCACTGATCACATTTAAGAATAAACACGCCACTAGCAGGATGAAAAGAAACTTGAAATGATTTAACCAACAGAGATATACAATTACACACCTTTTCATATCATACATTTTCGTTCTTTTGAAGGAAATAGAAGGAAAGTACAAACATTTATTTTCAATCGGGAAAAACAACAACACACAAACCCGGGACGACGACACTCCCATCGGCAAAACAACAAAACAAACCTCGCGCCAATAGGAGGCCAATGCCCGGTCACCCCAACCACAGCGAACGTAGCTGTGACACCAGGACGCCAACACCAGGCTAGTCCGGACAGAGCTTCAGTGTCCCCAAACTTCAACAATTAAATCTTTTTACAAATTATATTTGATCCCCCCCCAAAAATTTTTTAAAATAAAATTGTAGATTCAAATTGGGATGCATACTCAAATTAAGATATAGACAGGGACGTATTTTAAGATACAGACGTAGACGCAAAACAATGTAAAAAGCCACACAGCGAGCTATGGTGAATCTCAGGAATCTTAGTGACAGTACTGAAAGCACGAGCTTTGGAGACTCCACTCCTTGAAGCATTCACTTCTGCAAGGCACGACACATGTTCTGAGAAATCTCACTCATTGCATTTGGGAAATCTTCCATCTTTGCTTCATTGCTAGGAGATGGAACTGTAGCACTGTGAGAGTCACCTTGGAGAAGCGGTATTCGTATGACAGGTGGATCCTCGTTGGTGACTGAGGGTCCTGCTATCTCAAAATGGTCATCAGAGATCGAGTGGTCAGAGGTCATGGGTGACGCGGTTACGAATTCAGCCGGTATGAGGGAGCGAGGATATCATGCAGCTTCATGGGCGGAATAAGTACTTCTCGCGACGTTAATTTCGATAAGATTTGCTCTCAAAAATGCACATCAGTGTCTCTGCTTACCCTTCTGGTGATGTTCTTCTGCTGAAATTTGGTCTCGTCGTCTCTGCGCTGGCGTCTTCTTCTTCCAAAATTCACGCCTGTCGTTCGTGAACAATTGCTGACCGTCTCGCAGTCGGAATCTCACAACGACCACCACGCCTCCAGTTTGACCGCCTACTTTCCAACTGGTAGACTCCTCTCTTGCCAGCAGGGATGTCAGTAGCGTATCCAGGGCAGCAGGGAGTCCAGCGACTGGCATGGTGCTAACTGCTATTCCATGTTCAGTACTGAGAACTGGCCGGAGATGGCACACACGTCCTTCCGGTGAGAGCGCTAGCCGCCGTGTCCTACGTCTAGGTGCTAATAATGTTTATCTTAAAATAACGACTAAAAATCGACAAGGTATTGTTTTATGTGGGGAAAAATCTCAATCCCATCTCCATTCAAATTTTCTATCATTTGAACCAATAACCAGCATGTCAATGTGTACTCTGTATAAACATGCCAAAGCACACATTTCATGCAGTGATTTGCTGATGACTGACAACGCAATTATTTTTAGACAGAACATCTTTTTGACAGAGGACAGTACCTATGTTTTTTCAACAACCCGATTATTGAGGTTTTAAAAATCAAGCATAAATAAGAAATATAATTTACTGCTCAAATTTGAATTAGATCTACATGGAACATTTCACCAAGAGTATCGGAATACAAAGATACTGTTGCTTTGTAGTTTCAGATCCTCTAGAATGTATGTTCTCATTTCGTCGCTGTAAATATTCGGAGTTTATGGTAGTGTCTACGCCCTCCCTGAAAACACGATGGGTTTTTGTCTTTAATTTTCTTTCTGTGTAAAAATGCATCATAAACATTGCCATTACTTCCTATTAAGTTGCAAAACAACTGTTATATTATCAGTCAAAGGCAGTATTGTATGTATGATAGAAGTGTTAAAATATTTTTACTAAAATCCGTAGAGAATGCCTCAAAATAAAGTCTCCCATCCATCCTGGATGGTGACGTTCAGTTTTCGCTCTCACAGTTCGCTGTCAGCGACATGATTTATTTTCATCATGGGACATACTTTTTTTTCATGCTTCTTACTCCATCTATGGGCAGTTGTTTGTCCAATGAACTTTCACATTTACATTTGCATCTTTTAAAATAATCAGTAATATTTCATTAATTCTGTGCAAACCACGCATATACGGACAGCGTTTTATTTGGGGGGAGGTGTGGGAGTTGGGGGGGGGGGGGGGGGGGGGGGGGGGGGAGGAGGGGCATGATGATAGTAGCTTGGAGCTTGGTGGAGACCGGAAGTGATACAACATCAATTTTCTCAAAGATGTTCTCAAAACTGGAGACTATTTGCGGTCAGGTTGATCTCGTGCCCTAGATATCCACCCACACCCACACACCCACACCCACAAACACTTACACACACACGCACCCACAAACCATCTGTGCGTGTATGTGTGCGTGCGTGCATGTGCTTGCATTATGCAGTTCAGCAAACTTACAGCAGGATTGTGAATTCGTATAGAAGATTTCTTTAAAACTGATATTGTCTGTTTCCTGCTTTTAATTAGGCAGCTGCTTCTTGTAGATAAGCGTAGAGCCAGGTCGCAAACTAAAGGCAACAGCCAGTGGTCTCAGCAAACAATGGAGCTGCCCACACCGATAAAGTGTCGTCTACATGTGACTATCGCCTGACGGCTGCATGCGACCATCGCCTGACTGGGCCAGGGTTATCTCTTTTATTCATATCTTTTTGGAGTATCGTGTTTGTTTCCAGGCCTGGAGCTGTCGCTGCCTGGTCCCAGCGTCATCCTACCTACTGCCCTCACCCCCTGCAGTTTTTGTCTTCCATTTCTGATGTGCATGTTGTCCTTGTCTGTCTGTGTCACAAATCAAGCGCTGCAAACGACACCAGTCACTTGCAATGCCATGTATCTGGACATAGGTTAATAACAACATCTTAGAAACGGATACGGTCATTCTGTCAAACAAGATTACTCACACGAGTGCATTTTAGCGTCGTTTTAGTACAATCATATAAAGAAATACTCCCTTGGTTTATTAGAGAGGAGACATGCTTCATCTAAGCTCATTATTTGGTTTCATTTTTCTTTGAATATATTCAAGTCTCTAAGTATCAACAGAATATGACCTCCATTGCCGTGCGTAGTGTAAAACCCTCTCGTGCTGTTAGCTGACAGTAAACTCCATATTTTATCTCGGGTTTCCCTTCCCAGCTTCATACAGTGCTTTTGTCGAGAAATGTTCAGTGAATTATATTGTCATCCCATCCTGACTTGGCCTCAGTTTAAAAATTAGTTCCCAGGAGTGATTTCTATTTTCCAGTGTGATTTCTTTGTCTTCCTCACATCTGGATTGCTGGATAATCTCAAGTTGTATCTAGCTGCATTTTGATCAACCAAACTATGCGCAGCAAACAACAGAGCATCGTACAAAACATCTTACAGTTTGGATGGAAGCCAAACAAAGAATGCTGAGTGTCGTCATCCCCAGACTTCGCACCAGGGTGCCAGTGAGCGATGAATGCCACCAGACTGCAGGGACAGACTTACAGACTGCTGCTCCTCTCCACTGACACCAACTGCTGGCGCACTTCCGGTGCAAGACACACTTTGCTGTGGGACGTGCGGGCAGTGGGTAGACAATGGAGTAAGTGGACACATCATTTGGAAGCCTTACCTCTGTACTGCTGGGTTTTTTTTAAGGAGAGAGGGAGAGGGAGAGAGAGAGAGAGAGAGAGAGAGAGAGAGAGAGAGAGAGAGAGAGAGAGAGAGAGAGAGACAGAGAGAGAGAGAGAAAGAAAGAGAGAGACAGAGAGAGAGACACAGAGAGAGAGATAGAGAGAGAGAGAAAGAGAGAGAGAGAGAGAGAGAGAGAGAGATTGATTGATTTGCTTTTACTGAAGTCAACGACTCATCTCAGTTTGTAAAACTACAGATAATTTTCACATTAAAATGGATTTAGATCCGCAATATATACAATACAGCAATACTTCATAGCGTTATGTACAGTTTCTCCCTAACAAGGACCCGACCCAAGCGGCATACACTCTCTGGAGAGAGAACGAAAGAACGAACGAACGAATATGCCCGTACATGGTCATCTTACACTTCCATGCTCATAGTTTATGCCAAAGTTGATTCAAGTGATGCTTATAACTTATTACAATGTTGTTATGTATTACAGCACGATGTTTTTCTGCTTCTCTCTAAACTTTAGTGCGTAAAAATTATTTTTCCTAAGCGTGCTGGAAAAACAACAGTGTAAGAGAACATGCTTCTCGTCTTGCACCACATTACAGAATGGACATGGCCGATTCCTCCTTTTTTGGTAATTGTAACGTTGGTTTACTCTTAGAGTATTATTTCCTAGACGAAAGCGAACAAAGGTATTGCGAAACTTTCTAATAGTGAGGTGACCAGTATTTTTCCAAGCCACATATATATTTGAAGGTAGAGTAACACGCAAGTCTTTCGCCACAATGGTTATGAGCGTCCCATGACTGACGGTAGCAGTCCTGAAACTTCTGTGTGAGTTGCTGTACAAAGTGTTGCTCATTCCCCACGCCACCATTTAACCAGACATACGCGTAGCCAAGCCTACACAAAGTATCTTTCACAATATAGGGCCAGGTCTTGTCATTCAAGAACAATCACAACCACGACAGATATAACAACGAACAAACGAGTTTATTGTGGGAGCCTTCGGTCCATTACAAGTTGCAAGGAATGACACAAAATGTGTCACAAAAGGTATCACTTCCCGGTCTCCTATTGAATAACGATGACAATTGGATCTCCCATTCATAATTCTTATTTTCCATAAGGTGTCTATGGTTGGCGAACATTAACACTGCTTCCGTTCTACGGAACGCCTTCTAGAGATACGTGGCAATGCTTCTAATTGCAGTTTGTTGCATGAGAAAATACCAGTAAGGGCTTCACCAAAACCAATCTGTACAAATGTTATTATGTACTTAATCCTTAGATCGTTGGTGGCTGGACAATGCATTAGAAAATGAACTTCATCCTCCTCTGTTTCCGTACATGAAGGACTAACATGCGGGTATGACGCAGTGCTGCGTCTATACTTATGACTAAATAAGTCAGTAATTCCCATTCTGAAGCGTATCCAGACAGCTCGAAAGACCTTCTTGTCTAATACATAAAGGCATGGCTCTATACCGCGTTCAAACTTTAATTATATATAAAAAGAATATGTATGTATGTATGTATGTATGTATGTATGTATGTATGTATGTATGTATGTATGTATGTATGTATGTATGTATGTATGTATGTATGTATGTATGTATGTATGTATGTATGTATGCATGCATGCATGCATGCATGTATGTATGTATGTATGTATGTATGTATGTATGTATGTATGTATGTATGTACGTATGTGTGGGTTCTTGTAACGCGCAAACCTTCACGCCTACGGGCATGCTCAATGCGCACACAGAAAAAAGAGTCAGCCACCAAAAAGTTATGTTTTCTAGCTCAGCCCTCACAGGTATCCGTTTCATTCCTGGGTAGGGAGAAACAGTGTGAGTAAAACACCTTGCTCGAGGATACAATTCTGGGATCCGCAGAGCCTCAAACACCGCATCCACCACGTGATGGACAATTATCAGCAAAGTTTAAGCCTGAGTTTGGAGGGAAAGCTTCTCTTCCCGGAGTTTGAGAGCACAGTACACATACATGGCCACACCTCTTGCGTGCGTCATACTAGATTAAATCACTAGTTACTCACATGTACAATACGTTCCTGTGTAAATATGATTTCGGAGATATTTCATTTTAAAGTCTGCATAAATAGTACATTTAACAATACATTATCCTCACTTTCAATTTCGCGGGAAAAGGGGCACTCTGTAATTTACTGGTTGTGACGATGCCTGTTACACTTCAGAGCCTTTTGCTTGTATCTAAATCTAACAAAGGCATCGCAAAATTTCTTAATTGTAATTGCGCAAAGATAGTCTTCCAATCCAAAGACGCTATTGAAGGAGATTTACCATTTATAGCTCTCATTTGTTTTATATAATGTAATTAACATGATACATTTTAAATTTTGACAATATGTAAGCCTTTGTCTCCATGCTCGTATAGATCCTTTTTCGTTGCCAACACTACCACTGTACCAGTTAACCAAAAGCTGGCAAATTAAAATTTGAACGAACAGTTGTCAATAAAAGCTGCCTCGTTGTTTGTGCTGGGTTGCGAGGAATTTGAAAGCGAAATGTGTGCTTGCTTTGTTAGCCTACTGACCAGCATTACATGCTTTAAGCCGGTATTTGATGGCCCTTGTGCAACCTGAGGCATAGAGGAGATATATGCCTATGTCGTCATGAACAGTGGAATTGGGCGTTCGCCTGTCGAAATTTAGGATTTATTGCGACCAAAATTGTGAGTTTTATCTTCCTCATCAGTTTTGCTCCTGCCCCGCTCTGTCATCTGACAGTAAAAGTGATATCACCTGTGAGTCAAACATCTTAAAATACACAGTCGTGCTAAGGTTGGGTAAATTTCAGTCTTCAGTAACTTGACTGCTCTTTACTTCCTTTTGGTCGCTAATTCAGCTAAATTGACATTTGATGATGACCTAGTAATCAAAGTAAAACCTAGATTCTTGTAGCCTTTTACCTACCAGAGACCACGGCTACTCCTGGGCTAAGTGGCTTCCTTTCCGAAAAAAACAATAAATTAGTTTTTCCTGAGTTGACCTTCAGACCCAAGGACTGAGATTGGCTGTAGAAATTATTCTTTTTCTTCGTGTCTTGTAAGAATTCCTGTTGGTTATGATTAATTTTTAATAACGAGGAGTTCTTTTTTCTAGACTGTGTGAGCCACTTTTTTGCTTCACGTGTTGCCGAACGACACACAGTACCAAGCCAGGTGGGTTGGCAAAAACCATTTCCGTCATATACTTTGCACGAGAAAGAATGGCCGTTAAATAGTTGAAGGGCAAATTCGACAGAAGTGTCTATCGTTTTAAAAGCTTCCCCTGGACACCTCCAAACCTCAGGGCTATTCATGCTTCCCAAACACTTATTTAAACTGTGTCGTCTGAAAATGCATCTGGACTCTTTTTGTTTGCTGGTCCTATTTGGATATCCCGTAGCACGTGATGGCTTTCTATTCCATCATTAACAACGAAATCAGCTGGATGCTTACAGAAGTCGCCACGTATTCCGTAATAGTCGATGCCACGGTCACCATGGGGTGATACATACGTGTTTTGTGAGCAGGAACTGTGTCGCGTGGACGCGACAGGTGTGGTGATTAGAGAAATAATGAAGGGGGTGATAAATTGGGGTGACACCGTTGTCCGCTCACGACAACGGTTAGGGTCAGAGTTCGCTATAGAGTGAGTGGGAAAAGTTCTCAGCAAGGGTACGGGCTGGGACGTGACTATTTTGTTAGGGGGTTACCGATTGACCCAGCACGGGCTGAGAAGTGACTACTTTGTCAGGGGACTACCGATTGACCCGGCACGGGCCGAGGGTCAATGAGAATTAAGCTCCCTGATTGGACGCGCACTGCCGCGCGAGGGAAGTTTCTCGTTTTGGGAGGTGCTAAAACGAGGTTCATTATTCATCGTGTTGGATGAGAGGGAAGACGTGCGAGCTTGGTGCTCCGCGTGTCGAAAACCACTGGAGTGGGTTTTTGGTGCGAATGTCAAAATTCGCTAGTCTTGCCTCGGGGGCTAGGCCAGCCTGCCAGGAAGATTCCGAGAATTAGTCTTGAACGGGACATGAGGATTTGGTCGACGTGTTTTCACAGCCTTTGTGGGGTAAGGCCGAATTCTTGCTTCTTTCGTTTGCCATGTGGGAAATGACCGTTGGGGATGACGGCGGGAAATAAATCAATTATCAGGACGGGAATGAATAAGCTAAAAATAAGGGACTCGTTTTCTTTGGTAGAAATGGACAAACTCCTTTTGGGTGTATGTTGTAAATTCGTGCAATCTCGTTTAACGTCGGGATGTTTTAAACGAGGCGTTCTCGTGGGAAGGGGAGCGAAGAGAGGGTTTCTCTGAGCACGTGGGTCGAGGGCAGTCGCCCTGTTTCTAGTATTTCTGTGAAAGAGTTTATGGGGGAGAGAAAATAATAGCTTATTAGTCTAGGCCGTTGTGTTACAGGCTTTTTAGGGTAGCTGAGTCTTGTGGATGACCGCCGCTACGACGTGGATGGTGACGGATGGTGGATCGGAACTCTACTGTCCCTGCCGAGTTTCTGAGGGTCCTACTTCTAGCGCCGGGTGGAACGCTGGCGTGGGTCGACGTGCTGGTTCTTCAAGTGCACTGGGGTGTGCTGTTTTCCTCAACGTTGGTGTCCAAAGTTGCAAGTACTTCTCGTGTAGTAAGCCTAGTCTAGCTCAGGGAGTGGACTGTGAAATCCCAGGGGGAAATTTGTGTGTTTCTGACTTACTACAGACCTTGTCTTTCTTCTAACTGTGGGTGCAGCGGAAGATAGCGAGGGGGCACGGAGACAATTCGTGTAACAGGTATCACTCAGGGGAGTGGTTCCTTTCACTTACGCAAGGGGTGAAGAAAGAGAGATGGGGACTGTAATCTCTCCCTACACAAGGGGCGTGTGGGTAGTCTGACTCTACGGACAAGGAGTGGGACACTTCTAAGAGTGGACTGGAATTCTGGGGGAAGGAATTCAAACTCGGACTGGAAGCCCGAGGAGGAGGGTAAGGTGGTTGGACTTACGAACTTTCATACCTGCAGGGGAGGGGATGAAAGTGGCTAAAGTGTGTTGCGACGGGGAGACATCGCAACGGAGCAGTGTGGGGAGCGTTTTGATTCACTTGTTGGATGAAGTATTTCACACTGTGTCAGACGGACGGGACTGTGGCTAACCTTACTGGTGTTTTCTATGGATTTGTGTTGGATGGGCGTGTAAGTAGTGCTCGTGAACTTGGGCGGAGCCAAGGGTCGGCGAGCGTGAGTTTTCCCATTCATGTTTTCACTGTTGCTCGCTTAGGTCTTTGTTTAGTGCGAGGACGCTTCCGATTGGTCGGAGTCAGAGGGAGCGGGAGCGGGCGCGCTAGCGAGCTGGCGAGCGGTTTGTTATTGTTGGCGTGACTGGCGAGCTTGGTGTCGGGCCAGGCCGTGTTGACTCTTGCTCGGGGTGGAGCGAGAGGGGAATGAACATTTCAAGTGGGGGTTTTGAGAATGAACTTTGATGTTTCTTCCAATTTAGGATTGTGGGGGAATTAAAGGAGGAGTTTCCTTTGTGGGTATTTTATTCTCGTTTTAAGTCCATTTGGCGGACTTAGCGTGCAAAAGGGTGGACTTGTACCTTTTGGAACTGGAAGTATTCGTGGGGAATATTATTGTAGAGATTGTTGTTGTTCTGACCAGGGCGGTCTGAATGAATGGTGGGAAAGAGGGTTTTTGGAGGAGTTTAAGGAACTTTTTTTCTCTGTTTTGTGAAACAGGAGCTTGAGTGGAGATTGTATTTTTCTTGCATCATAATGTCAACTTGAAACACGTTACCGGTAACGTTGTTGCGTTTGTTGCTTATGATTCTTTGCTTGGGAGTACTGGAATTGGAGAACCTTGTGTTTGAAGGTTGTTTGGGGTTGTTGTTTGTTTTCTTTATTTACAGCGGAAGCGGCGCCATCTTGTTGTCTCAGGGCCAAGACTGTGTTGTTGATCTTGGTCCTCACTGCGTTGTGCGCTGCTTACGTTTCACCCTTCACTGCCTCGAGCAGGAGGGGAAAGTTTGTGTTGATTAAACTGTTATTTTGTACCTGATTCAGTGGTTCCCTTTTTTCACTTGTTGTTGACATTGTTGTTTATTTGTGGTGTCCTCCAAGGTGTGGCAGTAGAGTTTAGTTTGTAAACTCGAAAGTTGTCCAGTAGCTTTCACCCTCAGGGCGATTATATCGTCTCTGAGAGGTGAAGGTGCAGCATCGCAAAACTGCATTATAGCTATTAGATTAACTTTCCGTGACAGTAAGCGAGCCTGCCCCAGGATTTTATATCTAGTTTCTAATTTTTGAGAAAATTATCTCATTTTTGCCGAACTGCCCACACCTCTGGAGAACACTGAACCACTGATGACGGATTGTTTATCTTGCATTTCCCATGCTGTTTGCTTGTTGCTGTTACTACTTTGCTTGCTCGTGCATTTCTTTGCAGCCTTGTTGAGTTTAGCTGCTTAGATCATTTCACTAGGGTTGTGAAATTTTGAAATTATGGAGCTTCGTTCTGGACACTTGACCGGGGAGAGTAGCACTGGGGGGTCAGTTGATGAGTCTAGGAGGAACAGGATAGAGCGCTGGCGGAGCCTAGCCTCAGATCTAGATATAGAGGATTCAGCTGTACCTGACTTTATCGCGGGCCACTTAGCTAGAGAGGAAGCTGATCTGGCGCGATTGGAGCTTGAACGATTGAAGCTTGAAAGAGAGAACGAAGTGAACGAGCAGAGGCAGAGGAGAGAGTTTGAGGAGAAGCAGAAGCGAGAAAGGTGGGAGTGCGAAGAGAAGCAGAGGCGAGAGCGGGTGGAAGCGGAAGAGCGACTGAGAAGAGAGAAAGAAGAGCATGCTTTGCGGATGCAATTGCTGACTCAGGGAGCTAGGTCGACAGCTCGAATGGATGAGGATCATCCGAGTGTGAGTGGGGAGACGGATGAGAGTCATGCAGATTTAGGGTTTAGAGCTTCTATCCCTCTCTTCGATGAGACTAAAGAAGAAATCGCTACGTGGCTACGTAGGTTTGAACGGGTGGCAAACGTGTGCAAGTGGGCAAGAGACACATGGGCTACTCGCGTTTCCACTAGGTTGACAGGGAAAGCAGCAGAGCTGTATAACTCCTTAGATGATGGAACTGCAGAGGACTATGAGGGCCTGAAGGCCGCGCTGCTGACGCGCTATCAGCTCACGGCAGAAACCTACCGGTTGAGGTTTCGATCCTGTAGAAAGAGGGAGAATGAAACGTTCGTCCAGCTTGGTGCTAGGATGACAGAGAATCTTACGAAATGGAGGGAACTTTCGAAGATCAGTGAGCTTGAGGAGCTCATCCTCTTAGAGCAGTTCTTGCAATCTCTTCCTTCTGAGATGACTGTGTACATCAAAGAGAAGAGACCTCAGACGTTGAGGGAGGCATGCGAGTTAGCGGAAATCTACGCAGAGGCGCACCTCGGGTGCGAAAGGAAACCTTTCCAATCTAGTCGTCCACAGGGTGGGAATGTTCATGGGAAGGGAAAAGTCCAAGGGAAGAAAAAGGGAACAAAAGGGATGGGATCGAGGGGGGCGAGCACTCAGAAGTGCTATGTCTGTCAATCGCCGAAGCACTTTGCAAGGGATTGTCCGAAGAGAGTGAAAACTGCAGGGGCAGTGTCGGGGGGACCTATTCGATCTCTGGGACCCGTCGCCGTTCCGACTTTGTGTCTTCCGTGTAGCCGTCAGAGCTACGACCCGAGATGTTCCGTGACCATAGATGGGGTAGTAGTGCAGGGACTCCGCGATACTGGATCGCAAGTGTGCGTAGTGAAGCGTGCACTCGTAGCACCGTCGAAGTTCAAAGGTCAAGAACTAGAGGTAGCTATGGCTGAGTCCAGCCTGAACAGATTCTGTCCAGTCGTCCGGTTGGCGATAGACAGTCCTTTCTACTCCGGTGACGTCGATGCAGTCGTGATGGAATCACCTGCAGCCGACTTTATCATAGGGAATCACGCTCGGCTGAGCGATTCCGAAGTCCTTCCTGTTTATGGGCAACCGAAGTCAGTTGCAATAGTGACACGTGCGCAGACCGTTGCTAAGAAGAAGGGGAAGTCAACTCCACTACATGTAGCTTCACCGGGTTTGGGGGAAGTAACTCCGGGGAAGTTAAGGGAACTACAGTTGGCAGATCCTACACTCCGTCACTGTCGCGAGGCAGCGGAGAAAAGGACAGTGAGTTCGACAAAGCACTCAGGGGAGATCCGTTTCGTGTGGAAGAAAGGACTCCTATACAGGGAATTCCGGGGAAAAGGGGTAGTATACACCCAAGTAGTTGTGCCACGTGAGCTTAGGGCAGGAGTCTTGCGACTCGCTCACGAACCGCCGATGGGGGGACACATGGGAGTGCAACGAACTAGGGAAAGGGTCTGGAAACATTTCTATTGGCCGGGGATGTGCCCCGAGACACGTCACTTCGTGGCGTCCTGTGACAAGTGTCAGAGAGTCTGTCCGAAACCACAGAAAGTGCCGATCGGCAAGATGCCACTCATAGATACCCCTTTCGAGAGAGTGGCTGTCGATATTGTGGGACCCATTACTCCTGCTGCGGAGAGTGGGAACAGGTATATCCTAGTCTTGGTGGACTATGCCACTCGGTACACTGAGGCAATCCCACTGAAGAATATCGATGCCGTTACCGTCGCAGAAGCCATGTGGCAAGTCTGGACGCGAGTGGGAATCCCCGCTGAAATTCTGACAGACAGAGGAACACAGTTCATGAGTGAGGTGATGCGCGAGGTCGAGAGGTTGCTGGCTATCAAAGGGCTAGCTACGACCCCCTACCACGCTCAGGGGAATGGGCTAGTTGAGCGATACAACGGGACACTTAAGACCATGTTGCGGAAGTTGTCCCAAGAGAAGCCCAGGCAGTGGGACAGGTACATTCCCGCGTTACTGTTCGCGTACCGGGAAGTTCCCCAAGAAAGCCTAGGGTTTTCCCCCTTTGAACTGTTGTATGGACGCACCGTTCGCGGCCCGATGGCAGTACTCCGCGGCCTGTGGACCGAGGAGGGGGCTGATGAACAAGTTCGTACCACGTCTGAGTACGTGGTCGACTTGCGCAACCGCATTGAGGAGACCTGCGAGCTGGCGCGCCGACGGTTGGCCACCGCTACAGAGCGGCACGCTGGAGTGTTTAA
>JAWQFJ010007463.1:0-20824 GCA_034096865.1 Theodoxus fluviatilis
TATTGCACCTCTGAACGATGTTGATCCACATAATCTCCCAGAAGTGACCTTAATTCAGGCATTATGAGCATCAACAAGATGGCAGAATAAAGCTGTGGCAAGGACAGTTTGCCAATGCAAGGAAGCTTGTCAAACGAAAAGATGTCCATGCAAAAGCAGAAAACTCTCCTGTTGTACCAAATGTCACCCAAAGAGCACACAGTGCAAAAATGTAGAGAGCTGATTGTGGAAGTATGCCAGTGTCTGTGATGGTTGTGGAAGTGTGCCAGTAATTGTAGAAGTATGCCAGTGAATGTGGAAGTATGCCTGTCTGTGATGATCGTGGAAGTATGTTGTGATGAGATGGGACTGCTTATTATTTGTTTATTGATTTTGAGTTCATCTTCTTTATGCTGATACCTTTACCTTTATTAATAAAGAGAGTGTCATCTGATTGATATGCTGTGTGTACACACAAAATGCGTGTTATTTTATATCTGAATGACTGCTTTAAATCAAAGACAAGAACAAAGCCGCAAGACAATCAAATGTGTCAAATGAGTATACTTATTTAAAAAAATGTCAACATTTTCTCTCTCCTAAATCAACCATAACAAACAATTCATTGCACATGTAAGAGGGTGAGATTATGATGTAGAGACTTGTCCAGATCTCTGTAGTTAAACGTATTGTCTCTCGTTTCCATATTTGCCTGCACAGATTGTAATTGCAGAGATACGTGGGGCGTGTTTCGCTTGCACCCTGTGGCTGCCGTAGAGATGTATGAGGTTCACGCAGCTCACACGTGGTTAAGTGCCAGCTGGCATCCAATCTGACCAGCCAGTATTTGCGTGTTTTGAGATCACACCAAATTTGAGAGTTTATTCATTTAATATATCATGCACTGCTTAGAAGTTTCGTTTGCGCTCGCTCACGCCTGCGTGATGGCTATTTAAAGCCCCTGCCTTAACAGCGCCAACACATGGGCAGAGACCAGAGACGAGACGAGACGAGAAGGAGAGAGATAGACGAGAGACCAGAGACGCCAAAAAAACGGCAGTCAGGATGGCAGAGCGCGAGGTCACGGGAAGGTCATTCCAGTGTACAGCTATTACGCCTGCATTGCCCTGAATTGCCTTGTTACCATTGAATAAAGACGGGGAAAACTGACGCCAAGCCTTGCTTGTCTGCTGACCACTCGAGGAGTCAAGGGAGAGAGGCACACTGCCTCTACACGCCATGCCTGCCCGCCCAGCTCGACCACACACGCCCTCATGCTTACTGGCGTGAAAGGAACCCGGGGCCGGTCCTGCTGAAGGGGTAGAAGTCCAAACGTCTCTCTATAGCCCCACCCTGCACCTAGGCCCACACCAACAGACCCCCTATCTACACACACAATTCATAATGACACGACACAGATCACCTAATGTTACCTCATAACTGTTAATTCGAGTTAGCACAAGACAGAATGGAGAATTTCAATTTCTACTGAATTGTTGTTTCAACTGGGTTAGTAAGAATGGAAAGTTTCCATTCCTACTAGTACAAATGGCAATTTCAATTTCTACTGATAAAACGCCAGTAGGAATGGCAATTGCCATTCTTACTAGTAGGAATGGAAATTTCCATTCTTCCTAGTAGGATTGCAAATCCTTCTAAATTGCCATTTCTACTGTGACATATACATCCAATCCTGCTTCAAACAACTTATTAAAATTATTCTGAGTAAGGCACTCCCGAACTCAACAAACGTATTCGTCTGCTAAGTTTACATCCCAAACTATTTTTGTGCACGAAGTTGGACTATTATCCCCCACTTCGTCCCACAACTCTAAGATATGGGAGTACATGAAACAGATTCCTCGACGCAATGCAATAATCAATTACGCTACTGCCTAAGTGTGATACGTAGGTAAATTTCCCAGACTCTTCTCCGAGAAAGCCATTCAAAATAGTAAGATTGTAAGCCATTAACAATGCCAACAATGAGTGCCCGAACTTGTTAACAACACTGTCTTGAGAGTGCCGTGTCAAGCTGATAGGCTTGCTGAAAGAGAAATCCTACAGTGAACGGCTGGCCGCCTTGAAGCTACCCTGTCTAGAGCATCGACGCAAGAGGGGGGACATGATCGAAGTCTACAAGTACTTGCATGGCATATATCGGACACAACGCCCCCAGTTCTCTCTCTTCACTGGTAGAGACACCAGAGGCAGTAGCCTGAAGCTAGACAAGCCCCGCCACAGACTCAGTGTCCGAGGAAACTTCTTAAGCGAGAGGGTAGTGGGCATCTGGAACAGCCTGCCAGACCAAGTCGTGACGGCACCATCTGTGATCGCCTTTAAGGCCAGGTTAGACGCCCACTGGACAGACCTCCCTTCTATACACGAACCAGAGTGCTACTTGTAACTTAAGGGCACGATCTCACCATGCGTGCCAAAGTTTGCCTAAAAGTTACAACGAAGACGACCCCAGAAGGATGAACAGGCCTTAAGGCCTCAAGCATCTTACAAGTACAAGTACAAGTGTCTCATTCATAACCTCCGTCATCATGTTGAATACGTCACTGCTGTCATTCGTGTTAAAACACTCTGTTCTGGTTATAAGATCTCCGCATATTAATATGGCATAATCTGGATAATCAGCTGTTACCTCAGACAAACACTTTTCAAGTAGACAGATACCATCAGAATCGTCAGCATTCTCATAAAATGGTTAACCTTTTGGAAAACAGCTCTAGTTGAACCAAGTAAGACCTTATCCACTCGAAATATCAACATATCATTGTAAGCACAATCAACTTTTCTGAAAAAAATGTGCGGCCTCTTTTTTCACTAGACATAAGAGATCCCCAGACATTCTACCTTTAGCAGAAATTTGTTATGCAGGTGCCTCAAACTCAACGAATGACTGAAAACAAGCGAATTAATACCTCTCAACAAATGTTTCAAATAAACAAACGCACAAAAAGGATTCGAGGTACAACAAAAAGTCAGGGTCAGCAACTTTGGAAAACAGTCCATTTACATTCCATGACAATAGTTGGAAGGAGTGTCTGTTACCTTTAAAGGTTAGAGGGACGATTCCTGCTTTTATCCATTCCCCGTTTTGACATGGAGTCGTGAAGTTGTTAGGGGCGGAATTCATTGGGTCTAAAAATAATTTGTTTCCTGGCACAGACCTGGGGTTGATCTCTATATCGTCTGCTAATACTATTCTAGTAGAGAGGTCATGTAAGTTTACTGAGGGAGATCGAGGCCTTGACACGCACACCAAGAAGGGAGACAGGTAGAGAGTCACTCCAATCAGGCCCACCTTGGTACCGTTTAGTGGCGAAAGCAAACAGTACCGGGGGATATTGCTGCGTGTGGGCTGGGGCAGACTGGGGGTTTCCACCCCTCGTCTCCGAAAATGCCGCTCGCTTTTCTTGGTTTTTTCGCGCATGCATGAATACGGGCATAGTGAGCGTCTATTCTCTGCCTATGTAAGGTAAGATCAATGCCCATTGTTTACACACGGTGATGAGGTAGAAATCACACCCAAATTATCCCAGTCGACACTATTACTTAACAATTTCCTGCGTATATTAAATTTTTATTACATTTATTGAAATCCCCGTAACAGGCAGCATGTTCTGCTAGCCAGGCCTCACTCTACGAAGTTTGTTTTATTTTATTGGCTGAAAGTTTCACAGTGAAAGTATAATTATCTGATTGAGAACGCATACGCCTGCGCCATCAATAGTTTGACGTAATCAATTTCGTGGTACACAAATACATTTCTCTGTATCGGTGTATGTTTCCAATTCCCAAACTACATAACAGTTAACATATTCTCTGTTTGACTGTAATTCCGGAATGAGATGACAGACAACCTCCACAATGTACTGGATTGTTCCTTGAGTAAAACTCTGGCTTTATTCCAAATTTCATCAGAATGTGTTTCGAACTATTAAAAATTATTTTGCTGAATAACTAATTGACTAACTAATTAACAAACCGAGGGTAAAGCTTTTCCTCCTTGGCGGAGGTTATGAATAAAAGAAGAAACGTCAGTCTCAACTTGAACTGTTGTTACCTGATAAAGTGTTTCGGTATTTCAGGTTAGTGAGAAATGATTGCAATAGAAACGAACAGTTTTACGTCATTATGTAAGAAACGAAAAGGAATTTTGTCAATTACTAGCATGAACGATGATATAACCAAGGGAGAAAATTACTTTGGAGGGAAACACGCAACTTTCTGTTCAAGCTGGAGGGCATTCTGAGCGCGCAAAACTCCGCCAGGAAAGCAAACCTTTCTCTTTCATGGCCTGCATGGCTAATAAAGGCAGCATTTTCTGCTAACCAGATCTGACTCTACCAAGTTTAGTTCATTTTATTGGCTGCAAAGATAATATCTGAGTGCGGAACGCTTGTGTCATTAATAGTTTGACGCTATACACTCGTGATGCAGCCATAAGACCTATCTGTATGCTTCCAGTCCTCAAACTTCACACAACAGATGACATTCTCCTTATTGTTGTAATTCCTATACTTCATAACAGATAACTTCCAAGATTTAATATATTGTTTCTTGTGTAAAACCCTGATCTTCCACCATCTTACATCAGAATCCGTTGTGAACATTTGGAGTTTTTTTTTTGCTACATAAGCGATGTGTGGAACTCAAACACTACTCTGGCAGGTGGCTGGGCGAAGCTGACTGTGTCGGCCGAAGGTGAATGAAGGCCAAGGATGCGAAGAGGTGTCTCCGCTTATCCCGTACAGACCGTTTCTTGTGAGAGGCAGTGTGAGCCAAATTGGTCGCGTCAAAGTTCAAGCTTCCGGATGGAAGAACAAGTGAGAGTGGAGCGTGGTGTGAGATGTGCTCTGCAAACTTAACCAGACGACACCTTTGTGGTGACTGAAGACAAAAGCATTCCATTTAAAACGAGGGATTACACGTTTGACGGTAATGGCCTACATGAATACTAAACTGCAAGCCAAAGAAGTTACGGGAATATCATTTTTTTCGCTACTAAAACCGTACAGCATTCTGGTCAAACGGTCGTTATATCACAGATGCTCCAGCTCAATGAGGAGTCATCGCACTGGGTCGGGCTATAAATCCAGGCAGGGGCTGGCAAGTGTGGGAAGCAGGAGAACATATGGTGCTGTCAGGCACTGGCTCAGAGCGTGATGCGGTAAGGCTGCGAGGACACACACGTTGTCCACCTCCTGCAGCCTACCCACACTGCCACTCACCGTCTTGTCCACTGGCCAGCTTTGACTGATGGCCACGTTGTGGACTATGTGCTGACAGCGTGTCTGTGGGTGTGGAAGCATTTCGCAGATGATGCGCATGCCTCACCATCCCTATATCCGACGGAATTGGGGTACGCACGAGCCATTGTTTGGCATGCTCGGCTGAATATGAGGCTGTCATCCAAAATGGATTACTAATCGATATCCATGCTTTATGTTTATCCTTTTTCATTGAGGGAAGCGGGGGTGGGTGGTAGGGGGTGGGGCATAGAGGGTGGGAAGCGGTTGCATCACATGCACCGCTGCATCATTTTCGAGCCAAATTTTGAAAACATTGTCAACGTGACGTCATTCTTTCCGCTCTTTGGCTTTACGCGCAAAGCTGTAAGTTCCATGATCAGCAGAAAAATGCATGCTCATTTCAACAGTGTGCAAAATGGGTGGTTTATTGGAGTTTTTCTAAAGATGTAGAATAAATAAAATAACAGACCGATTTGCTGTGACAACGCATTTCATGTGGTTTACTACAACCCATGTGGTTTACTACAATCCATGTGGTTTACTACAATCTATGTGGTTTACTACAATCCATGTGGTTTACTGCAATCCATGTGGTTTACGACAATTCATGGGGTTTACAACAATTTATATGGTTTACTACAATTCACGTGGTTTACTGCAGTTCAAGTGGTTTACTACAATTCAGTTGTTTCCTACAATCCATGGGGTTTACCATTTTCTGTCCGTCAACTACTTGAACTAGCTGTTGCGGTGAGACTACAAAAAGTCGGTCAAAATCGACAGTTGACCGTGAACATGACATACACATTCGTCGTAAACATTTAAGCTGTTTCAGGTTAACCTTCATATCAGTAAATGCGGTGCTTCGTTAGTTTTATTTGGTCCTTTACTGTCCACTAAAATCTCCGTTGTGTATCGAGCGCAGTTCTCCGCTTTCGCCACGGACGTACACAACTTAGTGAATCGAGGTCCACAAGAGTATCTCATACTATTCTGTTACCAGTCCAGCCGTAGATTCCAGTATCATTGTAGCAAATGCTCATTATATCTGACCTACGAGTATGGTCGTAACATGGAGGCATTTCTCTTTCCAATGATGCAAAAAGTTTGGAAACAGGAAGAATTATGACAAAGTTATGAGCGAGTGAAGACTGGTATTCGCTGTTAAGACAATTTGAGAAAGAGGGCTTCAAGTTTAGCATTTAGACTGTGATGGTCCCCCATCCGTGAATCCAGCAAAGTGGAATCAAGAGAGTTTCACTTTGAAGTTAGTCAGTGGAAGGGAATGAATGGAGAGGGCAGTGATTGTTTATCTAGGCTCCCTAGCCAGGGTGCCGCAGCGGTTTGTAATTGACCATACCTAAGGGACGGTTTCCCAAACATCCCTGTATAGCCGAGCATCGCGTGTCGAACATTAAGGTAGCGTCCTGTTTGAGACTGTGGCGCATCAGTTCCCAAGGAATAATGTAATTAAGGGGGAGTCACCGACACAATTCTGGATTGAAGTCTGAGACAGCAGTTACCTCCCGATATAGGGGTGGAGTCAACAGGCCACCACGATGTGTCGCAACATGGGTGGTTCTTCCCCTCAGCATTGGAGTTCATCAAAAGCAACGAGGACCGGTCGTCCCTTCACTTCGGACTGAACACGCAAGCGGAGCACAAGGCTCGCCCCAAAGTCCCTGCTGAGACGGAGTATTGCCCTTCAACTCGTCTCAGAGGCGCCTGACCATCAACGTTGCTGCTGTCACCCCTTTTGATGTGACCAGAGACCGAGTTCTGCCCCTGTAACTCGTATCAGAGACGCCTGCCCACCAGTGCTGCTGCCGCTATCCCTTCAGCGGTAACTGTTGTGAACCTCTACATTCTTCTTCAAATTCTGGACATGAAAGTCAGTGGACTTGCGTTATAGGAACGTTGTTTCATCAACGAACATTCAGTGAGCGATTTCAATAGACACATGAGATAGGTAATCCAAGTTCATTAATTAATTAAGGCTGGCCTATTACTAAATATTCTTCTCGTGCATGCTTGATTTTTGCATGAAGATTTCATGGTTTGCACTTATTTGATTAAATCATTATTCATTGATATCTCATGATCTCTTCTTCTGGTGATAACCAGTGGTATGTAGAATTAGTTGTGCATTTATCATGCCATGTTTGATTCCGGCAGTCTTTTAGTCTTTGCTGAAACTGCCTTTAAAAAGTCCTTTTATTGCCAACACCTTCGTACAGCTATACACAGGACACATCTGAACGACATAGGCAGTTTTTTAAGGTTCTGTCCCGTTAGTATTGTTTGAAAATAATCATTCTTCAGCATGAGGAGTGTCTGTTTCGGGATTTCTGTCGCTGGCACAGTGGATAGCCTCAGTCAGTATTTGACGGCCCTTGTGATATGCAATATAGTACACACAGTACACACAGTACACAGTAATTTATTGCGCCAAGTGACATCATTTAAAAAACGAGCACGAGGAAAACTAAGTGATGAAGGCTAAAAAAGAAACAAAACAAAAAGCCAAACACACGCATCGCTTACACACCCTAACACGCCGTTTATGCAAAAAACATGGACATTTCCCGATGTACCTCACTCACGCAGCTGCACAAAACGCATCTGTCAAGATCCCCGTACACAATTTGGTTAGGTTTCCGGGTATCTAATCCGAGGATCCTCTTGCAGGCAAACGTGTGAACCTTCTCGATGTTGTCTGCATTACTCTGGCCCCATACTTCTAACCCACAGAGCAAAGTCCTCTGCATCTGCGCACCAAGAAGCTTGAAAAATCCTTTTGGATCAAATGAGTGCAGGTTTCACATTGCCTTCAAGGTTTGGACAGCCTGTCGTTTTTTCTTTAAGAACAGCTCGTCTGAATAAACTTTAATGGATGATCTCGTGGAGAAAACATTACCAAGGTACTATGAGAGAGAGAGAGAGAGAGAGAGAGAGAGAGAGAGAGAGAGAGAGAACGAACGAACATGTTTGTTGAAAAGGCCACCGGCCCATTTCAAGTGTACAATGTGCTTACATTTCAATTACCGTGGAGAAACAATTAGTCAAAGTAGAAACTGTCATGCTCCGCGGATCCCAGAGCTTCTAGTCTGCGCTTGAACGCTTTGTATAAGTAAATGCTCATTGATCTTATAGTTTTCATTTCTTTACTGGACAACAGAAGTTCTAAGGGGTCATCTCTATTCACATCTATACAATCAAATATCAAACGCTCTCTCAAGTCCTGCAGGGCAGGACAATGGAGTAAAAAAATGTAACTCCGTTTCTTCTTGTTCTCTGCACAATGGACAAAGTTCTAAGTTATTACTTCTCGTATATCTGTGTTTATGGTTATATAAATCGGTAATTCCCATCCTGAATCGTATATAAGCGTCCCTAAATACCTTTTTCGCTAGATCATAGAGATACTGTTCATTTACGCAAGGCGTTTTAAAGAGTCTGTAAAAGGAGTATCTATCACTGTTCCTAACTTGTGCTTCCCAATCTGTGTAAAATCTGCCAATGAGTTTCTCTCTGATGTTTCTCAGAAACGCTGTCTCATTTGGCACGCTCTGATTTGATCATGCATCTTCACAGTTGCATTCGAAGAGTAATCTTCTAACCTTTAAGACCCAAGAAACTTCATTGGATGCACACAGCATCATTTGGTATATTTTATAGGGTAACGTGCTTTCATCCATTTTCACGAGTCTGAACCAGTACTTCATACTGCGTATCTTGGCATTGACCCACAGCGGAAAACGCCCAGTGTCACCATACACCATAACATTAGGAGTGCGTGAGGAAACATTTAAACAAAAACTTTTGATGGCGTGTAGATGTAGCCTCTCTACAGTATGACATTCATCCATTCCCCAGATTTCAGCCCCGCACAGAAGGATCGGTTTAAATTGAGAATCAAATAATCTAAAGTAGACGTCACGTGTTACTTGACGGATTTTTCTCAGTGACCTTATCAAAAGTAAATGGGCAGATTAAGCTCTACCGGCCAAATAATTTTGATTTACATTTGAGCATAACTTCGCAGATAGCATGTTACCAAGGTATTTGTATTCACAAAGTACTTCTAGTTGAACCTCATCGAGAAACCATCTTTCATGTCTAGCTAAATGTCCACCCAGTCTGTAGACAACTATTGTTTTCTCTGTGTTGACAATCAGACCAAGTCTATCAGCTGCAAATTTCAGGCAGTTGCATTGATTTTGAAGGCATACAACTAAGTCAGAGAGCAAGGCAACATTGTCTGCAAAGAGGAGAGCACTCAAGTTGGGCGTATTAGGCGCCAGCTGTATACCATGCTTACTATTGGCGGAGATCTCATATATCAAGGAATTAATAAAGTAAGAAAATAGGAACGGACTGAGTTTACAGCCTTGTTTTAGCCCCGAGGAACACTCAAAGAAGTCGGTCTGGCCATCCCTCCCTCTCACACACTATTGTACCGATCTGTACATGGCGGTCAGAACATTCAAAATGTTTCCATCTATACCATTTTTACGGAGAACTTTCCACAAAACGTCTCGGTTTATCACATCAAAAGCTTGTCTAAAATCTGCATATCCAATATAAAGTTTGCTGTGCTTATGTAGATATTTGCCAATGATACCTTGTAGAACAAAGATGTTATCAACTGTTCCATATCCCTTTCTAAAACCCGCTTGTTCTTCCGCAGGGAGTTCATGCTGATCCGTCCAACTCTGTAGCCTACAACAAATAATGTGTGTAAATACCTCACTGAAAGTACTACATAAGGCAATACCCCTGTAGTTATTGAAAAGGCGCAGTAAAAAAAGGTAACATCAAATGTTTGTTGACTTGAGCATTTCCACTATTACATCGTCAGTACCAGCTGATGCTCCAGATTTTAAGCGCCTCAGAGCGTTTACAACATCGCCCTCGAAATAGGCGAATTTATACTGCTCCTCCAAATCAAAATTACTTAAGGACTGCACGCAAAAATCGTGGCCGACATATGTGTGAAAAGATACCTTTCAAATGTTCATACAATGTTTTTAAAGGAATGCTACATGAAACTCGATATTTAGAATCTAGATGTTCAACATGTCTCCGGAATGCTGCGCTGTCTCGGATATTATCCACTAGTGAAATACTCATATTTACTCTGTACTCATCTTTTTTAACCCCAATGATCTGTTTATAGCCTACCTTTCCCTGTCCGTCACTCTGATTCCATGTCCCAGTTCAAAACCTCCCTAAAGACACACCTGTTCCGGTCAGTCTTTTCTGACGAGCAGTGAGGTGCTTCACAAGGCGCCTCTCTTATGTTTCGTGTTTTGTTTATTGCCTGCTATGTTAAATAATTGTATTGTATTTAACTCTTCTTTTAATTCAACTGTACAGTGTGCGAGTGTTGGAATGCTTTGTATGAGTGTGGACAGAGAGAAAAAAAAGAAATTGTAAACGCCATGAGCTTGCCTATTAGGGAAGGTATGTGCGTATAAATAATCTGTATTATTATTATTATTATTATTATTATTATTATTATTATTATTATTATTATTATTATTATTATTATTATTATTATTATTATTATTATTATTATTATACCTGTTTCTGCATGCACCAAAAATATGAGCGCCTATCAGCATCCGTCCTTGTAAGTAAAAACGTGCGTAAACGTCGTCTGGCAGCTTTTTAGCAATGGTATATTCTTTGTCATACCATCCTTCGGAGATGACTGTTTTTTAAAGTTTAAATGTCCTTTTAAGAAAGTCTGCAGCTTGCACAAAACATTTCGTAAGAACCATCATGAAGTCATTTACATCTAAGTGCGATTCATCGAACGCATTGACATTTAATTCAGAGAGGCCTTTCTGAAGGTTTATGATATACTCACTGCATAGATTTCTATCCCAAATAATATTGTAATGGTAGCGGTGTTAGTTATTTCCCTACAAACCAGACCTGCAGTTCCCCTAAAAATGCACAGTTCAAGACACATGCGGAGAAGTCACAGATTCTACAACACACAATGAATCAATTACTGTGAGAAGATCCTCTGACGCTATGCAATAATCTATTACGCTACTTCCTGTATGAGACACGTACGTATATATTTCCCCGATCCTTCATCGAACAAGCCATTTAAAATGGTCAAATCATAAGCAGTACACATGACCAATATCGACCGACCAAACTCATTCAACGTAGTATCATGGGAAAAGCGGGAAGGATTCAATGTTTCCAGACTCATGTCAAATACCATATCACTTTCACAGGAGTTATAGCAAGATGTTCTGGCATTGACTGAAATCCCCACACAGTAAAATAGCACAATTACGATACATGTCGGTGACAGTAGCAATACATCTTTCCAACAAAAGGATGCCATCATTTTCATCAACTGCTTCATAGAAAGGAAACCGGTTGGGGGGGAGCGTATGCAAAAAAAAAAGAGTACATCTTTTGCAGAACCAAACAATAATCTGTCAACTTTGAAAACAAAAACATTACTGAAGGCACATTCAATGCTACAAAAAAATTTGCTACAGATTTCTTCACAAGGCAGATTAGCCCGCCAGACATCATCCCCTTGGATCAAAGCTTACGAGCAGGCGCCACAAACTTGTCGTACGTTTCCAAGCAATGCAAAAAGTCAAATCTCTGAAGAAACGTTTCGCACAAACGCATGAAAATTGTTCAACATAATGGAGAAAGTCTGGATCTTCAATCTTGGAAAGAAATCCATCAACATTCCATGACAAAATGCTAAAAGGTGGAGGAAGCGAATTAGGGTAAGACTTCCGCACCCAGGCGCCACTCTGCCCACTAAAAAGCGCAGACCCTAGGCTTGTTCAGGAGTACGAAGCGCTGCATGAGCGTTTCATGTTGGCAATTGAGCGCTCTTTGCCACTCCTGAGCACCTACAGATTTAGAGCAGCGCTTCACTTGTTAAAGGGGAGGTAAATCTTCTGCGCCGCATGTTGTGTTGCTAGACGCTAAGAAAGTGTTTTCTTTGCCACAGACGTGCACGTTTATGCACGTTTAAATGATTTCTGCACGAATAAAGTCCCCTACTGTGTCATCCTTACTTGCCATTACTCGCTCATACAGAGCGCTTGGGGCAAATAAAGTCCGTTCCAGTCCCAAAATGATGTTTCCGAGGGTCATTTTACGCATCGATGCCAGTGCGGGATCGACGACGCCATTTTGAAAATCGTGTGAATCACCTCGGATCTGTGATGCACAGCGCTGCTCAGCGCTGCTGAGCGCTGAGTGAATCACGCCCCGAAATTGCTGTTCAGGAGTGAAACACGTGCAGCGCTGTGCAGCGCTGCGCCTCCTGAACAACCCTCCTATGTCCGTACCACGTTGTCCTACTTCTGCAACTTGAACCCGGCAATGGAGTTACGCTAATGATAGGAATGTTTAAAATAGAAAACGACGTTTATGACATCTGCACACTTTGCCCGAATTATATTATAAAAGTGTAATTCACCCGTCCCATATTTACATCATGACTCATACTTGGCGCCTGGCTGCGGAATTTTTCCCGACTTAGTGCAGATACCATCCACTCGGGTTGTCATCGCCAGGGCCTCGGCCGTCTCCCTAGGTGGCAGAGCCAGACTCGCCCCTCTGCGATCTCGCAGCCTCAGAGTGCGAGTGACGCAAACGACCATGCCACATACTCCCCTGGCTGCAGTCCTCGGCTGTCAGGCCCTCCGTATATGTGTTTGCTGTCGTAGGTCTGTCTAGGTTTGAATTGTATCCGCGGAAGCATCCACAAAACCTCCCCGGCATCTTCTGTAGTCACGGGGTCCTCTGGTGGACTGGTGACGCTCTGGCCCACGTTGCATTTGGTTGCCCCCAATCAAGCAGAGAGCTCTGAGAACCATCTGCATGCTCTGCACGTGCGTTTAGGGGGTTGCCGCTCGATGAGTTCGTTGTAGCGCTACAGTCGTCGGCTTGCTCTACATGGGCCTGAGCACGTGAGGCTCGCTCCAGGTTTTCCCCGCACCGACTGCTTGCTGCTACGTGCATCGGTGCCTGGCAACGGCGTAGTGTCGTCCCTGATTACATCCAGACTCGAGGTTGAATCGGAAGTGATGGTAACGATGTCGGTCGACATTTGGATATATCTAAGTGCCGGAGTCGGTTGTACAGTTACTGAAAAGAAGAGTAGAAGACAAGCAACCGACTGTTTCTTTCATGAGCAAGTCTGGCCCTAAAGAGGGCCGTTTGGGGGTTGTACTGCCACCGATGCGGGTAATCACCGCTACAGGATGGAGAGGCAGCGGGTTGGCAGGGGCGTGCAGCGATGCTCTGTATCCTTTTCGGCAAGCTTTCGAAGCTGAGGCTTCTTCATCAGGCCAAAGTAACAAGGCTGGCTGTGGAATGGAAATATATAGTGTGACAAGGGCAGGTGAAACACGTGCAGGGCGGCGAGGCAGTGAGGAGACATTTGAGCCTTGGTGGCGGATACCGCCGCAACACCAACTTCACCAATGCCCACCACAGAAAGGTCGGCATCCACCACCTCCATAGTAGTCACCATGACTCTGATGCATAAAAGCCGACCAGAATAGTTGTTAACGACGACTTAGGTGATAACTTCCAAGTTGGCAACTATCGATGTCCAGTCCATTAGATGCATGAAAGTCGACTTGGACCCGACTTCAAAGTTGCCAACTAAACGTTGTGACGTAATAACTAACTAGGGTAAATCCCGGGAATCCCGTCTGAGTGCGCATGTGCAAGCGTCTTTGGATGTCGTCTGCTTGTTGGCAGATAATGCATTATGTGCGCATGCAAGTCCTCGTAAAACTCTTCTGCAGTTTCCAATATTTCATGGCAATGAAATATAAATATATTGTATATTTCTCCATTATCGAACGAATCAAGCAGATTCGTGCGGTTTATATTCTGTCCCATTTCCTTCCTTGCAGTTGCCGATCAAACACACACGTGAACGCTATCATCTTTTGTGTTATAATTTTACGCTCTAGCTCCAGCCTCAGCTCGCACTTTTCCCACCAAACTCGTGAAACCCTGGCGTACATCGACACACATTTTCTCAGTTACCAAAAATAAAGCAATTTATTCTTAACAGTGATTTCATAACAAACATGCAATTTAAATGTGTATCGTTTTCATGGCATCAGACAACACTAGCTTTGTACACAATGTCAACAGATGCTTCGGCGTGTAGATGCGTCACCCTGCATTTCCATTTGTAAAATGTAGGAGCTTTGACAACATATTGATGCATTCAACATACAGCTTTGATAAATTAATGCTGTTCACGGCTGACATTTTTGGAGGATGGGTTTCTTGTATCCCAAAATACAGCGTTTTCTGTGCGAATTGTAGACAGGTCCGTCATTTAATTGTGCAAATAGTTGGCAACTACAGATTTAGTCCACCTCTTGATGTGGTCGAAATATCGTCATCAACTACCGTGGAAATGACCGCAGTCAGGTTTTATGCATTTGCAGACTGTGACGTTCAGTTGGCAACTGCCGTTCAGTTGGCAACTAAAGCTGTAGTCGCCTTTCATGCATCAGAGCCCTGAGGACCAGTGACTGACTGAGCACACTAGTCTAGCCAAACTCTGTCTGAAAGGGTGTTAAGTTCCCTTCATTCACGGAACGAGCTAGTCTCTTACTGCGTTCATGAGGGAGCCGTGTGCTGTAACGAGGATGGCTACTGTGTATCAAGGTAGGGCTCCAATGTTTGACGTCTCTTCCCTCTCGCACCTGTCCGCCTGTGCTCCCACTCGGAGCTGCACTGGGAGCGGAGCCTGCGTCTTGAATGCGCGGTGTGCTGGTCAGGCTGCTGTCTGCGTTCCCGTGACGTGGAGCACGACTTGAGGAATCTGTAGCAGCGAGGGTGGGGGTGGGGTGTGTGTGTGTGTGTGCGTGTGTGTGTGTGTGTGTGGGAGAGAGAGAGAGAGAGAGAGAAATAGAGAGAGAAATAGAGAGAGAGAGAGAGAAAGAGAGAAATAGAGAGAGAAATAGAGAGAGAGAAATAGAGAGACAAATAGATAAAGAGAAAGTGAGAGAGAGAGAAGAGAGAGAGAGAGAGATTGAAATATTGTTGTCGAAGATATCTTCAATGCATAACTTACAAATAGCTACATAAGAAATTTGCATGTAAAATTTAATCTAGAATTCCAGCCCCAAACACGCAAGACATCTACCAAGTCGACAGAATACATTTCTACATGGAATCTCACTCAGGAACATGCAACACATTCACCAAGTCAGCAGAATGCAAATAAATATTTATTGCATGTACATGTAATAAAATCCCCTACCAAAACCCATATAAAACAAATCCGATAGTGTGACAAAATAGCATTTGCATCTCTCTATCAAAAGGAAATAACTTAAGAATATTTGAAAAGAAGAATAAATTTACGGCAACGTTACTTACGAAACTCTCACACTCCCAATTGATGCTGCCATATAATACATTCACACTACATGTATGTATTTTCCACATCCACACATCTTGCGACTCAAAGTCACAATCAAATGTACATACAAACTGAACAAACATAAAAAGCATTGAGGTAAAAGGGCTCTGATATCTTGTTAGCCAGACTTTGCATGAACGCATACAAACAAAATCGTACACATGTTGCCCCTCCCAAGGCCATGGTCTAAAAACAATGCGTAGATATGCTGCTATAAACAATGAATTGAAAAGTTTGATTGAGTTATCAACAGCAGCTATAATTAGGCCTACTGAAGTGCATTTTTACCTCGCTTCAAATGGGTTGAAAATTTGACTAGCATCAATTCTACATGCTGTCCTCAGACATCCGTTTTCAAGATGGCGGCCAAAGTGTGTGCATTTACTTCCTTGTTTAAAATAGTACATCAGTGACTTCCCTTGTCGCCTTCAAACATTACAAAAATGTATCAACAACGTTACCTTTTAAACATATTGTGTATCCAGCTAAATGCACGTTTTTCTCTACTTTTATGTTGTATAATCAATTCTAAAGTTGTGACATCACAACTTTATTAGTGCTGTTTCATGCTGTATAAATTTATTATAACGTCTACTATGCAACGGTTAAACGTGAGCAAAAGTACATTGCTGATAAAATGTTAACATTATCACTGTCAACCAATATCAACGGCAAAACAAACAAACAAAAAAACTGACGTTCATTCAACTTTTGCATGTTAAATGGATTATTGAGGAGGGCTTTTGCAATAAGTAGAATCTAGAAACCATCATATACATGAAAGTCATTTCGTTCAGGTGAGTTCAGTGCTTGGGATCTACGTTCGAAAGCTTGGTACAACAAGAGACCGACAGCCCTAATTAAATGATCCACTCCTGAACAAAATGTGAGATCCAAATTATTTCCACCTGAAGTGTGCAAACGTTTAGACACGCCTGATGAACCAATACCAATACCTGCATGATTAACACGCGCGGCGTGAGCACCTATTCGCCGGCGATAGATTTGTAGGTCAACTCCCATTGCAACTTTAGTGATTACTGTTCCTTCTTGCATAGTTAGATTATTCAAATAAAAATTATGTGTCAATTTCAAACAAACACAAATTTCCTCGTTTATAATCCTGTGCTCGTCACTTGTTGGCTCTCTACACCTGAAACGTCAATGTACGCGTTGAGGTACATTAACAATTCATGAGGTTGGCGTCATAGATTGAAGAGGCACCTTGCACAATCTGTACTGCGAATCCTCGGGTCACGAGTAACAATAATATAGGGGGAAAAGTCAAGGAGAGGAATAACACATCTGAAACTTACTTAATTGTTCCAGAGGTTCTATACTCTATCCTGGAACAGTCTTGCAGTAAATCCAGACTTCTCCGACGAAATGCACACAGCCGACCACTGGAGATACGAAGCTCCACACAAACACGTCTGCGCCCTCCGAAGGCATAAGAGCAAGAAAGAGAAAGTTTTTAACTAGAGGGTTACTGGAGCATGGACTGAATATCCAAGTGCAATCTCCATAAATAAAGAAACAAATAGACAAATACATGTATATGCACATAGACAGACTGACAGACAGGCAGGCAGACAGAGAGATAATAAAAAATAAAATCAATGAAAGAATAAATGAATAAACTCACAAACGAGTAATTAAGCATGATAAAGTTATGTATTGCAGGAAAGAGTCACCTCTTTGTGTCGTAGAGAGTTTTATATTGCAAAGAAAAGACAGTGTAGATTCTATCCCTACCCTCTGTGTCCTCCGCAACACCCATTTCTCTTTCTGAATTCCTGGTGCATCGCCCCCATTGACCCATAACTGATTTCTGCAGATGTTTCACGTCGATGATCTCATTTTCTATCACGTCTTTTGTGTCATTTGCGCACGGCAGAACGTCTTTCAATGGCTGAATAGCATCTTAGCTTTCTTTAAAAAAAAATCTTAATCTATCATTTCTGTCATTTATTTGTATTTGGAAGTCTATGATTTTACATTGTGTTCAAAACAAGAGCAAGCTGTTCCAATGATGATGAGATTTTCCCAGTTACTGCTGCTCGAATTCCTTCACAGATGAGGCAGGAGTAACCAAACCGTTCCACGGGGATGTATATCAGTCATGGAGATAAGATGTGCTCCATATACATTGTAGATAAGTTGGAAGGGAAGGGAAGTTCCTGTTAATACTTTTTTGTTTTTAGCTTTGGCACGTCGTAGACGCTGAACCAAAGCTAACGCAGTCATACAGAGGGGTAGATGTATCGTTAATGTTCACCAAGTATCATTCACGCACAGACAGAATTATGACACAGGATTGCAGCCAATATGATATTTTCAAGATATTATAATGCTCCATATATTTTCCTTTTTGCTCTGGACCAGTCGGGACGAGAGAGATGATCGTGTGGGAATGACAAAAACAGCGAAATAGAGACAGGATCTAGGACGGTGTCCTGAGGTGCTTCATGAAGTGGCTCATGTAGTTGTCACAGAAAAACTTTTTGCCCTTATCAGTCTTCAATTGGGAGGCTTTGAAAGGGTGCATGAAAAGCAGCGAGGAGTTGTAGAACTTCTCATACCAGCTCCTCTCGCCCCCATACCAAAGGCTGCCATCGGGGGAAAAGAAATGGATGTCCTCCATGAGGTCCAAACCAAGAACCAGGTTAATAAGAGCCAGCTCATTCATGACTCCATGTTTTAAATACAGTTTGGAGAGGAAGATATATTTTTCCCGCACTCGTTCAGGAATATAAAAGAAATCAGTCCCGCGATAGTAAACTTTTGTCATGGATTTAGCGTTGGTGTAAAACGTGTTACGTATGTCCCTGGCCAGACTGTAACTACGCACAGCCTGAGGTTCCTGCACCAGAGAGGTCAGTTCATGAAAAACCTTCTGAAGGACGGTGCGACCCAGTCCGCTGTTCCACCACATCCAACCGAAATCTTTCGTGCTCTCGATGTTCTGCTCTTTTCTCTCAGCGGGGAGCCAGACTTTATCACGGGGGAGAGAGGCAAGCTGCCAGGGGTTGACCAGCGTGTCATCCCCAATCTGCAGGTAGCCCCGCACGTGTGGGTTCATGGCCATGGCAAAGAGTGTGCACTCGTACATGAAAAACCACTTGCGCTTCAGACCCTCGGCATAGAGGTGACCGTCGCCGTCTTGGACGTCCTGTTGAACATGCTGTTGGAAGATGGTTGTATTAGGTCCGCAGAACATCATATGGCGGAAGTAAGGACGATATAGCGATTTCAGGTACTCGATGTTGCGATACAATTCAGGATAATTAAATGTCACGATCAGCATGATGTCACTAATGGCAGAGGGCGACGAGGGAAGGTCAGGGAGGGACGGACACACAGACCGCATTGGCTCTAGTCGTCGCCAAGACTCCTGAGCAGAGGGCGGGGCGTAGGAGACAGAGGTTAAAGGTTGATAATTGATGTTTTCGGGCACAAAGCGAAGCGGGAAAATGTAGCCTAGGTCTGCCATCTGGCGGAGGGCCTGGTGGATACCGGACGCCGTCTCCAGCGAAATGAAACGGCCCGTAATGTTGGTGAGAAGCTGGTCCACACAGGATACAAAGGAGTCAAAACTCGCGCACCGCCACCGACGGAGAAATTTGAAGAGTTTCAATATGCGAACGCTTTCATTGACCAGTTTAGGCTCAATCACTTGCTCGAGATCTGAGGTGGGCACTGTTTTATTTCTCGACTTAGCTGAAGTCGATAATGATTGCAGAATCAAGCCTCTAAGGTTTGGTATTGAAGCATCCTGTCCAGGGTGAGGTTGGGGTAAACGAGGCTTATTTGGAGAATCCGAGTCAGTTTCGTTCCTTTTCAGAGCTTCCTGAAGCTTTTTCTCTCCTGCTTTCTTCTGCTTTGCTGCCCGTTTTTCTCGACTTCGTTTTGCATGGTACTCGTCTAAACGATCCAATGACTGGTTATGTTGTGAAGTGGTCTCAACAGGAAACTGTTGTAGGATTGCAGCTTCTGACTGGGAAGAGGCCTCTACAAAGGCCTGTGTCGGCGCCACAAAAGCCACATGCGCATCCAGCTCCTGCGTCAGTCTCTGCACTACCAGACTCGCACTGTACTCTGCCTCCAGCTGCTTTGCCTCGTGTGTTCCTTCCCCTATATCGCTCTGGGCTCCTGCGTACAGGCAGAGGAAAGGAAGAGCCCAAAAGCCTTCGTAGAGAAGCAGCGTGTCACTGATGGCGAAAGGCGAGTAAGTTTCCTTCCCTATCATGACGAAAGACAGAAATGCAACGTCTTGTGGCGAGGCGTCGGTCGAGTTCGGCCAGGGAAGACGGTGTTGAATGAACGGATAAGCGACATCAACGACGTTGTACTCCAGCGATTTGTTGAGTGCCTTTCGCCACAACCCAAAATGAACTTCTGGATCAAAGATTGGGGAACCCGTGAAAACAAGACCTGACATTGAAGAAGTCATGTGGAAGCCTTGTAGCCAATCAGGTACGGGGATGTCAGGCTGTCCAATTAGAACGGTCGTTGCTCCGTTCTTCATGGCATATAGATAAGCAGCCATCTTGGCCGCGATAGAAAGGTGGCACTGATCAGCTTGAAGCTTGAACTCCGGGACCTCAGACAGGTACAGACATCCGGGGCTCTGAAACATACCAAGTATGCCATTAACGGCTGGATATCAGATGGACAAGTGAATTGAAAGTTTAATCTTGGTTTACCATACCTTCAGACACATAGTTCATTAAATGAATGTTATGCATCTATACTTTACATGTCCATGGCAGTGGAACTCCGTCTGAAGGCAATATTGTATGTACACAGAAGTGTGACTGAGTGGATCATATTGCAGTCCACTAATGAGAATAACGTGAGACCAGGGTATTCAACCAAGCGTCACCTCCACCACACACATGTAGCTTCCAGAAAACATTCAAAAGACACAGAGAACACACATTGATTATTCAAACATCCATTCTGATCATTTGCTATTGTATAGGTGTTGATTCGTCGCTGAAAACTGAGCAAATACATATCTGAAAACATGTTTTGTGCTAGTGCAAATCGGAGCAGGTCCTGAGAGCGCAAGAAGACAGCATTGCAGCCGCTGAGGGGGATATGAGGCTGCTTCAGCTGC
>JAWQFJ010007469.1:0-5000 GCA_034096865.1 Theodoxus fluviatilis
GCGAGCTTCGGTTACTCCATCAAACACGTAACAGATAAATGATTTTTTAAAACAACAACACTTACCCAGCCTTGCACGAGCAATGAGGATGGTTGATCTTCTGCTTAGCAGCGTCAAGATGGAAAGAAAGTGGATGTGGTGCTTCATTTTTTCGCATTGATCTGAAGCACGAAGCTGTCACCTCCACCGTTTAATCCTCTTGCTCATAGATCTTAACTCATTGAAGACGGCGCTATTTTTAGCTCGTATTGACTGGAGACGCATGTTTCTGGGCATTTTTACAGAAATTGATGAAAAGATGCAATCAAGTAATGGAAAAACTGTTGCCATCATTAGAACGCTCTTATCAATGTCATTCTCTCAATATTTTTATTTTGCATATATATATATATATATAGTATTGCAACAAAGATGGGTACCGTCTGGCGTGCCTGTTTTTAGACTTAGTTCGGCTCAGCCGACAACAACTGAACAAGTACGGATCAGTTTCCGATTCTTCTTCTTCGGTCAGCAGTTCGTGCACTATATCTATGATCTGCTCCTCTAAAACTACATCTTTTTCATCTTCGTCCTCTTCGGAAAAAACGGGCACATCGTCCTTCTCATCTGATCCTTCTTTCATAGCGATTTAAACAAAATCCTCATCGTCCTTCTGCAACGCCATTGCGATTTAGCGTTGAAATCGCCCCCTTGCCACATGTATAAACAAAGTCTGGCAGTAACTTATCCTCTTCAAATTGAGAGACACAGACGATCTACAATGTTCTTCACTACCTCGATTGGTTAAGAGCCCCTCACAACACGCACAAGAAATTTATATAAGCACCGCATCATATGATGAAATGTGTCGTCAATCGTTGCTCACCTCACCTCATCATATGATGAGATGCGTCGTCATTGAGTTAATTTCGTCTAAATAAAGTCTGTAGGACCTCCAGTAAACCTGGAGGGATAATCTTCTCGTATTACCGCTTTTTTGCGTCTGCTGGTAGACGTTCAACATACTAAGAAGCCACTGTTTTGTGAAAGTAGGAAAAGATAACTCTGACTCGATTAGGCTCTTACATCAATCGATTTTGAGGGGGGTGCTTTCGAGTTTACGACCTAAATAAATCACTTTCTTTTCAAGCCTCGATTCTGAAAATTTGATACATTCAATCGGACCTAACTTCCAGTTAGTGTGCAAAATGTCAAGGAAATCCGTCCAGTAGTTTTTGAGAAATCAGCCGTGAAGTCGGGACAGACAGACAGACACACACACAGATAAAGTCTGTAGGACCTCCAGTAAACCTGGAGGGATAAAGTCTGTAGGACCTCCAGTAAACCTGGAGGGATAAAGTCTGTAGGACCTCCAGTAAACCTGGAGGGATAATTTCACATTCAATTATATCCCTCTTGATCGAATAGACAACTTCATAAAAGCACATCACCAGTCATAGAGGAAGGTCAAAAGAATTCCAAAATGTCTTCTAAATCTTTACACTCATGGGTATAAATGCCGACGTTTGCTACCGATATCAAACCAAGACATACCATCCACTCTGCCACGGTAATGAGAGCATGAAAACATTTATTTCTTCGGGATTTGAAAGCAATCGGCACGTTTGGCACTTCCGTGGTATGTAGACACCATGGTTTGAAGCACGTTTACCGTGCAAGTCCATGGAGTGACTTCCAATTAGTTCTTTTAGTATGAGCCAATCAAATGCAGCTACGAGTTCTGTAGTTGTATCCTTGCTAGGCACAGTAAGTGTGAAGCATTTTGAGCGCCTTCTGAGATGCTCTAGCAGCTGCGCAACCTTGACAGGAAGTTGACCTCTGCCACCGGGTGAAACCTCACCAAAGATTGTGTATGAATAATGTTCTACCCTAATGCTTTCATTAAGTCGTTTCTTCGATCAAGAGTGACAAACTTGAGTGTGAAATAATATTGTGGATTCGTGTTTTCAAAGAAGGCCTCCAAAACCCTATACATTTAATGATAATGTGATTTTAAGTTATTAAATAAAACCATATATCAAAACTCTTGAGGCTGCTACATCGTATCAGAGATGAAGCAGAGTGCAACGGAATGCAGGGATTGTATTCGCAGATCTCTCTCTCTCTCTCTCTCTCTCTCTCTCTCTCTCTCTCTCTCTCTCTCTCTCTCTCTCTCTCTCTCTCTCTCTCTCTCTCTCTCTCTCTCTCTCTCTCTCTCTCTCTCTCTCTCTCTCTCTCTCTCTCTCTCTCTCTCTCTCTCTCTCTCTCTCTCTATGTGCACGTGTGTATGTGTGTGCTCGTGCGTGTGTGTTTGCGCATGAATGTGTGTGTAGGGTATATAATAATATAATACAGCAAAAAAAAAGAACCAACAATATACATTTCGCTTCAATTAACTTACCGAGAACGTCGAGTAGATCGCAAAACTTCAAATTCTGAATTCGTTGAAGTCGACATTTCAGAAGCCGCCATCTCTGGGCTTGTCGCGATGGGTGTATGATAAATTCTTTAAAAGTCAGTTACTGAGAATTTGTGATGGAAATTACACCTGAGGATTTTCAGCCACTCTCCTACAGCGATAAAGGTAAATAAATAGGAAAACAACAACAAAATGAGACACTGAGGGTAGGATACAGTTTCACAACAATAGTTTAATCAATAAAAACAAAAGCTGAAAGAAAATCCCAACCCGCAAAAAGGATAAGTCCCCAAAAGAATACAACAACACACCACAATCCTTCTCGCACAAGTTCAGCAATGAAGCGACACGCCCCAACGGGCGGGGCCTCAAGCAACTTCTGGGAAGCGTATCGAGCGTCCTCCAATCACAGCTCTCACTGCGGGTGGAGGGACGCCGACACTCAATTAGCATACAATAACAAACGCGCTAGCGTTTACTCCGGTCCACTCTTGCAGTGAAACAGTCTACCATGAACTCCCTCTCCACTCCAACGATAGAGCTCTACGCGCTCTGAGAACGTGATGGCCTCGGCCAAAGTTACTGTCAATCTCTGTCTCATTCATGGATCTAGTGGGTATAAGAAAACTCTCTTACCACTTCGTGTCCTTACTCCCCTCTGGAATCAACACGGTAATCCGAGCACGGTTGACACATAACACACACTGTCTACACAGACAGTAGCGCTGGGCCCTAGCCCAGGTGCTGTTAATTCTCTCATTGTGGTAATCCACAGTCGCGCGGGGCCGCTGCCCACGTGCCACCAAATCTCTCGTCGTGGTAATCCACCAAGCAGTAGCCCAGCGGACAGCACTCTTCCGCTCCCTCAGTATCCCCGGGACACTTGGACTCCAGCCCTCTGGCTGGCCCTCGGGACTGGTCACTCTGGTGACCAGTGGCACTCTTCGGTAGGACTCGTTCACCCTCGGCCGCTTCCGAACTGGTTCCCACAGGACTCCATAGACTCAGCTCCGCAGGCGTGAATACGTACACATGACTTAATAAGCAATAGCCACTGAATGGCTGACTCACTGCTGCAAACCCAGTTTGTGGTTTTCGGAACCCAGTTTCATATACACAAGCTAATAAGCATGTATATCTATATATGTGGTCTGAAAATAGACAGACGACTTATCACTACGAGATAAGGCAGCAGCCGCTGCACTCTCAACACAAGCCTCTTTCACACACTCCCATTCACGGATGACTGATGGACGCATCCCAGACGTCATCAGAATTAGAACCCAATAACTTGACTCACTCAAAGAGCAATTGAATCTCTCCCCCTTTTCCATTCCCACAGTCAATATTCATTTTACTGGACGATTGAGGAGACACTTAATTCAACTTTACCCCTTGCAGAATAATTTAGTCAAAAATGGCGTTCTCTCACTTACAAAGGTATATACGCGTTCAACCATAGAACCGTCATGAACATATCTCAAGACAGACCGTGACTTGACAGACTGTTGTTACACTCGGGAGAACCAGAACCCCTCAAGTGATAATAGCGCTCTAGGCAGAAATGCGCGTCCCCATGAGCCTACGTGACCCAGTCGGCACAACAGATCCGGCTTACTCAGCAGCAAGCTTGAATATGTGTGCCCCTGGCGTCATACACCCAAATGATCCATCGCCCCAGCTCCAATTAACCAATTGGAAAATTCGATTGTAACACGTGGGGACGCTATCCCCCTCCGAGACCACTCATGCTTCACTCATGCTTCACTCGTGCGGGAATCTCTCTCGCCCTCCCCCCAATCAAATCTCCTGACCCCTCCCCCCCTGGGCTAATCACTCCCGGTTAGCAGCAAGTTGTGGGTACCAGCTTTGGTTACTATTTTTAGATGCACCCGGCGCATGCCTAGCATTTCCAATAACGATGCTACCTGGTTTTGAACTTTCTGTACAATTCCTCACACACCTTGCGCAAATCTTGCGACAGGCCTGATGCACCGCGCATGGAAATACGGTACCTAGGTTTGAGGGCTGGGCAAATTTGGGACATATGCACCAACCTAAAACCAATACATCATTCTTAAAGGTATTTAAGTTTTCTTTCATCTGAGCCTAAAGATTTCGGTGGTCAAAGCAGAGCTTCTCGATGTAATTTCACAATATGTCGGACACTTTTGTGATTTTTTCGTTTTTAGGGGTTTATACTTTAGAGATATGGACGGACTTTGGTATCATTCGATTTATTACTTAATTTAGCGTACATTAATACCAAACATAGCGTTGTGCAATGCCCGTCCCAAATTCGCCAGGCGAGTAAACGGAGTATCATAAAACTCACCCGTTGCCGTCTCGGCTGGAAAAGCGAGTTCACGATCGCGCGGCTTCACTGTATCACTATATTTTTGTGGTGCTTTAAAATACTAATGTTTTAATAATAAACGTACATTCAATTGAAAGAAGAAAAAAGTTCTTTATTTTTGTGTAAGGTACACATCTGTAGTACTTGTGTAAGCCAAACACAGCCCCTGTGAAAATCGTTAATTTTGGCTGTTTTGCACGTTAGATTGCACTTTTGTGCAGCGCTTCCCCTACCTACTACAAGCAC
>JAWQFJ010007473.1:2500-7500 GCA_034096865.1 Theodoxus fluviatilis
CGGGACTGAGTCGTAGAATAGAGATGGCGAATGCTTAGGATAGGTAATCATGAGGTGTTCTATCCTAAAAGATTCTTCACTCTACGAACGGTGCAAAAATGCTCTAGCCGCTCTATCTATACTCCATTCAGACCTCCCATGGTAAACTAGACATACAGAAAATGGAGGATCATGATATTTTCGTACAGAAGCAGGATCTTCACTTGGTGATGGCCGCCCTACTTGTTGGTCATGCTTGACATCCTTCATCAGAGTAGACTGACTCAGAGCATGAGTGGCAAAGACCTTTTGCACTCTTATAGATTTTTTTGTTACGGAGCATGCATGGAACTGGGCTGCTGCTCTGCTTATGATTTATTCAGGCCTTCTATAGTGCAACAGCGTCCCACACTGCCCCTGGGGATGCAGAGGGCGAGTGATTGTTGTTGTTGTTGACGTTCTTACTTATCCCTTCGGTAAAGATCACTGGGGAGAAAAGGGGGAGATTCCACCTCCTTATGAAGAGATGCAGTGCAGTCGAGGGTTGTCACCCCTGAAAGAAAACACAGTAGCCTCTCCTGGAAAAGTATAATGATCACGGTGGTTTTTAAAATAACTTTTTACTTTTAAAAAATATTTTTACAAGGTAAATGGGAAATTAACGATGCCACAATTCCTATCACGCTTGAGAATGGAGCTTTTTCTAGCAAATGTATGAGTACGAAGATAAATCGGGCCAGAAAAAGGTAACGCACATCACAGAGATTGCTATCATTTTTCTACTCACGTGAAGATGTCAGGAACACAGATGATAAAACTATCCTGGTGGAAATATTTCGTCCTCACTGCCGCCGTCTAACACTGTGAGTATGAGGAAAGTAAGTCACATGACCGATTCCTTTACCACCTGGAAACATTTTGGTGCAAAAGCGCAGCTATGTACGCGGCAAACTCTTATTTGGGCCGTTGTTTTTACATACAGCGTCTCCAGTCTGCAGTTCATCTTGACACGCAAATCTGGCCAATCAGGCAGTGCTGACTGAGCCAGGGTTAATGTTGGTGTGTTCCTACAGGGACTCGGCAGATGAGCTAGGACTTAAACAAGCAGATGTCATGCTCAGCGCACGTGTGTGCAAGGAGAAGTGTGTTGGTCAGGCCTGACAAAACACATGGCTATTTGTAAACCCTCCACCATAAAATGAGTATCGTATGACATCATGGATAACTTGAGATATTCATAAGGTTCTTTGAATTTCCTTTAAAATGACGCATACATAACAATGACCATATGACGTTTTTGTTGGAGTTGTGGGTTGCCCAAGATGACAGGTGGTTAACATTTTTCAAATACAAGCATTGAAAAATAAGAGGCTCCGCGGCTTCAGTTGGGTTTTGCTGCTGGTTTGTCCTCTTTACGTCACTCGCAGTCCGACTTTGGACAACGACACTGCACAGCACAAAGATTGACGATCAAATTTTTCTACAAAAACCATAATCTGAACATCCCCGGTATTGACCCCCAATTCAAATTCGAATCCGTATTTCAAAATCATCAAGTGTCATACACAATTCATTTTCAGGATGGAGGGTCACATTTTAATCAAGATTGTTTTTTTAAGTGGGAAATGTCATGATTTTGATCCCGATTAAGCTTTCAGTTTCTTTGATTTCAGCTCTAGGTGCACTGTGCCATGCTTCGAACTGTAACGAGCGGACATTCAAGTCTGCACAACAACAAAAAACTTCTAGTAAATACAAAGGCTGACAATCTGTCGGTATTCTCAGGGAAGAAATTGCAGAGAACACTGTAAAAGTCTAAATTTGATTCCATCCTGAACGAAGAAAATGTAGATTCCCCTTGTTTTCTCGTGTTCCAATGGTTCAAAGAAATCTTCAACTGCGTCAGCTATCTTGCTGGTCTTTCGCAAGCGTATACGACCCAAAAACTCTGGAAAAGCCTGCGTCCTTATAAAAAGCGAGACAGAGAAGGTCAGGAAGGAAAAAGACACGAAAAAGTTTGCTTCCCTCTATGGCAGGTCGGAAAATGGGGAAATCCGGACAGAAAGAGGCGGCCAAAGAGATTTCCATGGGAGATCAGCCAAGATTGTCTGGGATGTTGCACGACGCCCCCTCACTTCATGTCTGAGCTCTCGGACCAAATCTCGCGTAATGTGGGGATCTGATACACTTCCTATCGGATAGCCGTCCCGCTCATTACGTTTTGCAGCGGAACGAGGAGGAGGAGGAGCAGGAGGAGGAGGAGGAGGAGGAGCAGGAGGAGTTGCTATCTGCTGGGAGGGAAGGCAGTCGCATTATCCTTTCATGGGAGCAGGCGACGCCGGAATGCAAATCGCCTCTTTCCAGCTCGGCACGGGAAGCTGTCTCGAGGGGGTAAGATTGTCGTAGTGAGGCAGGGGATTCATGCATAATTAGATCGGGGCCAGCGCACGGGACTTCGTGCAGCCCATGAATTTGTCATGCAGAACCCCTCGCCAGGGAGGGCAATTTGCACTTGCTTTTGTTGCCCCGGCCCCAGCACGAGAGGAGCTGCGGAATACATCCTTACAGATCAGCCCGCACTGGGGGCACCTCACTGTCCAGCACTTTGCCCCCTGCTGTCCCGCACGGCTGGAACGGGTGGGAGCAGAAGTTGACAGATCACGCGCGCCACGCCCGTGTTCTGGACAGAGCGTGCCCAGACATTCGTTGGTGCACTGCTGTCTGGCTGGCGGTCAGAGTGTCGGGTTGCAGCCCAAGCACGCCCGCCTGCAAGATCAGCTCATGGCATTCAGCACGATGGCCGCGACGTGCCAGCGTGAATGAGGTGTGTAACGAGAGGTTCTCCGTCAATGTTATGTGGCCATGATGCAACAGTCTGAAAGGACCAAGGCAATATTGTGGAGATAATCCAAGGGACAATGTGGAGGAGATGGAGGAAGAAGTAGCTACAACAGCAACAAGGGACGACGACCGTGGCGATAACAGCGAGAAGCAGAAGAAAAAGAAGGAGCAGGAGCAGGAGAATGAAGGCAAGGAGGGCAAGGAGGACGAGGAGGACGAGAACGAGGACAAAGAAGAGCGAGCAGAAAATGGACGAGGACGAGGAGGACGAAGACAAAGATGAAAGACAGACGGAGACGATGAGCATTACCACGAATATGACGGCAATGAAAAAATGAAAAAGTGAACGACGACGATAACAGCGACACAAGACAATGACGACGACGTTGAAGAAGTAGTAGTAGTCGTAGTAGTAGTAGTCGCAGTAGTAGTAGTAGTAGTAGTAGTAGTAGTAGTAGTAGTAGTTGGTCGTGGTGGTGGTGGTGGTGGTGGTGGTGGTGGTGGTTGTGGTGGTGGTGGTGGTGTTGTAGGAAGAGGAGGAGGAGGAGGAGGAGGAGGAGGAGGAGGAGGAGGAGGAGGAGGAGGAGGAGGAGGAGGAGGAGGAGGAGGAGGAGGAGGAGGAGGAGGAGAAGGAGGAGGAGGAGGAGAAGGAGGAGGAGGAGGAGGAGGAGGAGGAGGAGGAGGAGGAGGAGGAGGAGGAGGAGGAGGAGGAGGAGGAGGAGGAGGAGGAGGAGGAGGAGGAGGAGGAGGAGGAGGAGGAGGCTGCTAATGAACAAATGAACGAGATATGAGCGGAGGTGGCAAGATTTGATATTCGATCATGCATTGATTTTTCCGATACACAACATATCGTCACTTTTCCTACTAGTGTTCTCAACTTCTATATATAGTTCTAATGAGCACCACTCATTTCTGATGACACCATCGTAAACGACCGAACCACAGAAAACTGCGCAGGGAAACGTTATCGCGGTCGTCACCAACTTCCGGACAAGTTCTTCCGGCAAGGACAAGACGAGGGCCTTTCGACAGAGCGGAAGTACCCTCCATCATTCTGATGGAGACTGATCGATACGAAAGTCTCCTCTCCTCCAAGAATCCCTCTTTGCCTGACTTCCCGTTATGGCAGCACTTCCGGGGCATTATGGCACCAACAATCATATTCTTCGGGACCAGCGCGCGCCCTCGAGCTTCATTTCTCGCCAACGAGGCCCCGTATTATTATCATTCTCGTCTTCGTCTCCTGCGGGGTGCGAGGCGCCGATCCGGGCTCCAGGTCTATTATCGCCTTCCTCTGATGAAGCTGCAAGCACTCCGTGTCACCTTGTCATCTGTGCCAGACTGATTAGTCCTCCATGAAGTGACGGGTGACGTGAAGAGTTCCAGAATCTGCATTCCTGAGGGGACCGGCTTGGCATCCATCACCCCTCACCTGAGTGGCTCCCCTCCCCTTCAGTTGTCATCCCCATTGGTTCCTCCACACCCCTACCACCCGTTTCCCCACCACCACCCTCCACCCTAACACCTCTGCCTGCCCGTCCCGCCCCCTCTATGCCCCACCTTTCTGACTGTCTCGTCTCTTTTCCCAAGAAGTAAGTCTGAGGGGAGTGATGAAGTGTTGTGTGGGGAAGGTGCTTGTTGCTGTTTTTTTTTAAAGAAGAGAAAGAAACGGATACACAGATACACGAGCACATGCAAACACACATATGTATCTCGACACTCGGACACACACACATACACGCACGCACACACATACACACACACACACACACATACACACACACACACACACATACACACACACACACACACAAACAGACACACTCACACACACACATACACACACGCACACACATACACACACACCGCACATACATATACACGAGCGCACACACACACACACACAAACACGCACACATACACAAACACACACAAACATGCAAACACACACACACAAAATTCCTACACACATACACATGTACGCACGCACACACAAACACACGTTCCCATACAAACACACGCACACATACATGCGCGTACCCAGACGCACACACCCACACATGTTCCTACACACACATACACACGCACGCATGCACACACACACACACTTACCCATACAAACACACACACACTCAGTCACACACACACACACACATACACACACACACACACACACACAC
>JAWQFJ010007473.1:12500-22500 GCA_034096865.1 Theodoxus fluviatilis
ACGTCACATTTTGTGGAGGAAGGTCACAAGAACAGTCATGATACTCAATCCTGCTGGGGTCTGGAACGCACGACAGATGACTCTCCCAGCAAACACAATTAACTTTGGTCCGTAAAAATCTCTCCCCATCCATTTAGTCTTACTTACACGAGCCGTTCGTGTGGTCTTCTTCTGTTCTGTTTTCAATTTTAAATTGACATCAGTTCGCCGTTTTTCTCACGTACTTAACTTTGCAGTCGCTCTTTGATCGAACGATTCTGAAAAGGGGGTCAACGCTTGCAGGAGCTGCGGGGTCATTTCAGAAAGGACGTACTCCTCCATAGTATGTATGAATGAAGGATGAAAAGAAAGAAAAAATGAATGAATGAATAAATGAATGAATGAATGAGTGAATGAATGAATGAATGAATGGGGTCTTGCGGTCAGTCACTCTTTGTAGGCTATGTAAGGCCAATGGTTACGAAATCAGTCAAACTAGGAGTAAGAGCAAATCAAGGCACGATTTCCCTACTTCTTCTTCATATACAATTCGCGTAGGATGACGCCATGGGTCTATTTTTACCCCCAGGCCACAGGGCTTTCCAAAGTAGGCTTATGACCCTCCAGTGTCAAATCACAATCCCCACCCTCCACCCTCCCATTCGCCCCGTACCCCCTTTACCCCCTTTCTCCCCACTCTAAAAGCCTCCAAGTCCAAGCTGATAATTGACGAACTCCCTTGAGCCCTCTCCATCGTCTCTGTCTCATCCGCTTTGTCCTTTCCCGTCAGCCATCGCATCGGACGTCCTGGACAGGGCGCCCCTAGCGGGAAATTCCTCCGCCGCCACTTGTCTCCCCTGGCGTGACAGGCGCAATCCGGATGATCTGGGTGACTTGGAGCGGCCATCAAAGACTCCTCGCTCTCCTTCTACGTCCTCATGTGCAGGGGCGTCTCTTCTCTACGAGGCCAGCTCTGCCATTTGCGGACACGATGGGACTAAGTCCCCCGATCCCCTCTTCATCTCCTCCCGCTCTAATGAAGGGGGCAGTGCCGCTCCTCTGCCCAAAGACGATAGGGTCGGACAAACAAGCCGCTCAGCGGTTGTGTCTTTGGACCGAGAAGAAGAGGAGCGTGTTATCATCGTCTAATGCCTAAAGCATTTAGGTTGATGTTTTTATAATACTTGTGTTGACGCTACTGCAGGGAAAATGGGAAAAAAAACTGTACGAGATGTGGAATTACGTTACATGTTCTGTCTTCAGGTCTTCCCTAGATGAAGTTTATTGAAAATGTCATTGAATGACGTATAAAAGATTCACTAATCTGCATTTGTGTCCTGTCAGTTCTGATATTTTTTTTGTTTATTATTTAGGACTTCTCATAAGATTTCCATATAGCTTGTATCTCATACTTAGTATTTTTATCGTCCTCGTTGTTGTTTTTGATGACGCTCTTGTTGTTCTTGTCACAAAAGTCGTCGTCGCAGTGAAAAATAGCGAAAGTGATTCTATGATTTATCACCCCGCAGTATATTCAATGAACATATAGGATTGGAAGAGAGAGGAGGATGAAGGAGGCGGGAAAGGGGCGGGGGGGTGGGGGGAAGGGGAGGGGATTTAATTTAGTTTTGCTTGGAATGTAAAAATGCCGTCATCTTTATCGTAGAATGAGCGACTTTTTTGAAAATTATCTCCCTTGCCGCCGCTTGGCGGCGCGTCGGCTCTAAGGGGCTTGGTTGGTACACAGGACAAGTTCTTTCGCGTAGATTAGACCTGAGTGTTCGAGGTTTTTTAATTGTTTCCTTGCTGTCGCTTTCAAATCTGTTCACAGTACTAGGCTGGCTGGTTTACTTAGATGTGATTTTTTTTAATGCGTGCTAGCTGATATTAGGTTTAGAGCTTGAATTTTCAATGATATTGCGCTTACAACTCCAGTGTTCGAACCAATGAAAACCACGGAAAGAGATGGCCGTTTCTTTCCTTGCATCTCATTGGCCAGCTTGTCATGAGGTCAGACTGATCACGCGCTGACCTCATGACAGTTGTAAGCGGAAAAAGCGAGTTGTAAGCGTAGATGTGATTTTTTTAATGCGTGCTAACTGATATTAGGTTTAAAGCTTGAATTTTCAATGATATTACGCTTACAACTCGCTTTTTCCGCTTACAACTGTCATGAGGTCAGCGCGTGATCAGTCTGACCTCATGACAAGCTGGCCAATGAGATGCAAGGAAAGAAACGGCCATCTCTTTCCGTGGTTTTCATTGGTTCGAACACTGGAGTTGTAAGCACAATATCATTGAAAATTCAAGCTCTAAACCTAATATCAGCTAGCACGCATTAAAAAAAATCACATCTAAGTAAACCAGCCAGCCTAGTACTGTGAACAGATTTGAAAGCGACAGCAAGGAAACAATTAAAAAACCTCGAACACTCAGGTCTAATCTACGCGAAAGAACTTGTCCTGTGTACCAACCAAGCCCCTTAGAGCCGACGCGCCGCCAAGCGGCGGCAAGGGAGATAATTTTCAAAAAAGTCGCTCATTACTGATATTGTCGTTTTCATCACAGTGAGGAAGTGCGATTTTCACGCCGACAGTTTTGAGCAATGGAGTAGCTCCATCAACCAGTGCATCTTCATTCCTTGCACGGAGAAACTTTACGTGAGATTACAGAATAACAACAAACAAAAGCCTTCACTTGTTCGTTACGCTGTCGTTGTTGTTGTTCATTACCTACATCTACTTGGGTGTACTTACTACTTTTCCAGGAATTTATTCCTTATCACGTTATGACACAACGACATAAATTACAATAAAGCATTCTTTTTTTGAGACTTTGAGCGAGTCGCATGCAAGATTGCCATAATCATGCCTGTTGCGGGTTTAGAGAAACCTCTTGATTTTTTTGTAATACCTTACTGATTTCTCCATTTGATGTTGCAATTACACTGTACGTTGAATCTTAAACAGAGAATCTATCATCTCATGATTCCAAGCGTTCTTACCTTGCTAAAGAGCAAAACAATGCCTCTGTTTGTGGGAAGTCAATCAGGTTGTTACCCAAACGGTCATTCTGGATGAAAGGCCATCGAGACTTCCAAATCTGTTTAGGCGGCTGAGTCTTTGATTCTCATCACCGTCCTTGGACATCCCACAGATGTTATGTGTAGTCATCGTCAGGTTGCAATTCTGAAAATGAGGCTGAACGCCTAACCCAAGAGCCAGACGTGGAGAGCTGTTCAAACAAAGAAAACGGCTATGACTGTGTTTACTCTGACCGCTTACCCTGCTTAACGTTCATTTCCTGCCGAAAGTCTCAGCTTTTTAAAATTCTTTGAAGTAAAAGCCAACCAATGAATATTAAGATAAAACCAAGGAAGAAAAGGAAAGTCACAGGCGATGTTTCACGCTATTATTACTTTGCTTTCTACGTGTCTAAAAGCTGGGCCTTTTCACGGTATACTCCGCTGGGAAGGTGGGGGACTAAAATTCCAAACTTCTATCACAGAGATGCTTCAAGGGTCAACCAAAGCAACCTGCCACATATACATTAGCAACGGTATCTAGTTTCGTGCCAAAGTAGCGAAGCTTCAAATCTTTTAAAGTCGGTATAGTTTACTTTTTTTTCTTTGACTTTCTTCTTCTCATCCCCAACCTTGATATTCTTGTCCACGGTAAAGAGGAAGAGAGCCAGACACTCATCCCTCACTGTAATTCAGTGCATCTTTGAGGATAACGCTTTTCCTTCCTCCCTTTTCTGTTTAATAGCAGATAACAGTGGAGAGTTTTCTCTGCAGGTGACAGATTGCCCAGCACAAAAAGCAGGCTTGGGGAGCTCATTGGAAACCTGAACGTTGTGAGGTGGTTTTGGAAACCTAACCTTGGACCAACAAGAGGAAAAGAATGCGGCCATTGAAAGGAAAATATGGGAACGTGGGGCAGTGGATGGAGGATTTGGACAAGGGGGAGGGGGGGAGGGGGGAGGTGTGGTGAGGGGGGAAGAGGGATGTGAAGGCTCCTGGGCGTTCAGGACAACAAGAGGGTGTGGAATTACAAAAGACCAGATGACAAAAGGAGATGGAACACAAAGATAGGAATGTCCCCATCTCCCATGTCGCTCTAGAATATCACGGGAGTCTTTGGATCGGATCCTCGGCTAGATAGCGATGGCGTTTTCCCCTCACTCCAGCCTCTGTGGTAAATGAGCTGTAAAGTCCCGTGGCCAAATACCCAGACCCTCTGTGTTTGTTGACGCTGTGTCGTGTTGATGAATGTCCCACGCATGATAAGTACATTATAAAGGTTTGTATGTATCTATACTATGTGTTGTTCAAAGTGTCACAGGTGACGACTTTGCTTACATAATACAGCAAACCAGAAAAAAGTCATTATACATCATCATTGGAAGATAAATGGATGTGAAGTAACAGTTCATTCTGTCAAAAGTTGGCACAAATTAAAATGTTACGTTCCAATTTTTAAACTTTCTTCTACACCAGTTACACAATAATGCCTGCGGGATTACAGTTGTAAATCTGCATGATGTCCCTTCATTTCGCACACCCTGCCAAATGCCAGACTATTGACGACTACAAACTCTATGAATTTGAGAAACTCGTGTTTGTCTTCAGTGTAGGCAGACAGAACTAAAGTACACGACGTCAATGTCTTTCCAACTCCGTTTGGCATCCCGTCTTGATATGCGTCTCGTTGGCCTTTTTCCCACGACGTGCGAGCCATGAATGTCTGCGGCCAACTGTGTCCCAAGCCTTGTACCACGTGTGCGGGAAGGCCAGATGCTGCCTCTTCCATCAGGTAGAGAGAGGCAAGGCAGAATTTACGGCAGCGTTTGTCGCCTCGTTTGTCTGGGATGCTGGCGGAATCCTGGTTACGGCAGCTTGCCTCTGTGACGAAAATAAACGAAAGTCTGAGCAAGAGCCTCCTCGGTTCCATCGCCCTCCGCCCCTCGCCTCGTCCGTCCTCCACAGCGTGTCTGGCTCCTTGGAACGACCTTGTCCTACTTTTGCTACCACCCCTCTTTCCCGTCCACCTGGCATCGGGACGTTCCACCACGCTCTAGTCCTTGCAACCAGCCCCCCATCCCATCCCTACTCCACCTCCCCAATCCCACCCCCACTCCACCTCCCCCATCCCTCAGCGCCTTTTGTGTATCCCGTTCCCTATGGAGTTAGCCTGATATGCAGTAATGGTGTTGCCTTTTTAGATCAGCTTCAAAGAGAGGTTACAAGTGGACGAGGACAAATTAATAGGGCATGCTGTCTTCCTTGCGCAGACCTCGCCCACGTCATTCTGCACCTCTGGTATGTCTACTAACTAATGCAGGCGTCCTTGTTTTGTTTCTCTTGCGTCGGACTTTCACACATTGCATGCTCATTTTGTAACCGTCGTCGTCGATATCATGATCATGATCATGATCATCATCATCACCATCATCGTCGTCGTCGTCGATGTCGTCGTCGTCGTCTTGAAGTCGTCGTCGTCGTCATTGTCATTGCCGTCTTTCATAGACGGTGGCAGTGCCAGCTGTTTTCATTGAAGAAAAAAAATCATTCGTCCTCCTTCTAATGCTTTGTCACAATTAGTACTGACAGGAGTCGCAACGTAAGAATGCATCTACCACCCAGGCATGCTGAGCATGAGAGGGTGAAAATGGTCAGAATCTGTTGGTAGGTTCCGTAGCATTAGTTTTTGTCAATAACGGGTGAAGATTTATGTTCTAACTCCATCCCACATTTGACTCTCAACGGGTGGTCCCTACGCCCTAACTCCAGGGCCCGACGCTGATGTTGGACACAAACGTGACAAAAGGTAACGCGTTCGGGTTTAGTTGAAACTCCCCGGACAGGCTAAGTCAGTCAGGCGGGGTGGTGGGTGCGGCCTAGGCTGAGCGCTATTGGTAAAACCCGATCAGCATTACCAGAATACCAGTTTTCTAAACCGGTCTTATATTTTCCTATATTTTTCTATTTTATTTATTTGGTACTTGCCGGGCATCTTTTTGTAAGCTCTCTTTTCATTGGTCAGTTGCGCCAACAGATTCTGACCGTTGTCATGCTGTGATGCAGATTTCAGTGACACCTTCTTGTGTGTCGTCCCAACTGTCTCACGACTCCAAGCAGTGCGAACTGCAGAGGCGGAGACGCAGAGAGAATATGAAGGTGCTCTGTAGGCGGCTTCAAAATGGAGAAAACTCCTCGAAGAACCTGATACCTCGTCGTGGTCGAGGAGCCTGTGATCCTCGGTGACCACTGGAGCTATGCCGGCTGGAGCAGCGGCTCCTCGGAAGGCTACCGAAGCCAGACAGGTCAAAGGGTACAGGGCAGACAAAACGTGGTCCAACTCCATCTGTTCCCAGGTCAGGGCGTACGGACCTGGAGCTGAGGGTGAGGTAACTGACAGAAACCTCGAGTGCTGAAGACGGAGGTGTTTGGCTGCTCGGCACACTTCAACATACCACGACACACACGCATTGCTGCCAAAAAATTAAGGCGCTCGAGAAGATGAAAATTGGGCAAGGAGGGAACATAGTGTTGTAGTCATTCAAGGAAAGCCTTTCAAGGTGATCGAACAGCAGATTCTATGAGTAGCACGCTCTCAGTTTGAATGCAATTCACCGATGACAAAATATTGGAGTTTAACGGCCTTTCGGTCTTTACAAATTAGGTAAGGCCGTCGATCATTTAGATAACTAAGGCTGGTTACGTTAAGAACAAATTAAACCTCAATTTCCCCAGAAGACAATCGCCTCTTGCGAATCGCGTAGGCAGACGCAATGGATCAATGCTTACGCCCAACCCCCAGGAGACAGCGATGACAAATACGAGAGCTACAAAAGCAAGACAAGGTTATTTGTCCGACCACTGTCGAAGGATGTGCAGAATGAGAAACGTAGTGTAGCAGGAGAATGGAAAGAGGTCTATAATGTGACCACCTCCAACTACAGGGCAAGACATCTTGAGTGAGAGAGGAAAGTTGTGAAGACAGGCATAAATGAATAATGTGTCGTGGAATGGGTTCTTGCAGAGGAGGCAAAACAATCAAGAAGGACTGATGACAGCGGACTAGTTTCAACTAGAAAAGAGATCAATTTTCTCATGTTTGCCATCATTGTGGTGAAGAGAAAAGAGTCATGATGAATCACGTGACGACATTTTAAATCCCCTTGGCAAGAAAAAACATTGCAAGACAAATCACGGCGGGAACGCGGCAACGTAATACGGAAGGCGTAGAAGAGCTTGGACAGGACCAAAATAGGAGAAGAGAAAGAGGAGAACTGTCTTGGACTCTCGTGGGAGTGGCAGACTAGAGAGAGAGAGAGATATAGAAAGAGAGAGAGAGCGAGGGAGAGCGAGAAAGAGCGCGAGTGGGAGAGAGAGAGAGAGAGAGAGAGAGAGAGAGAGAGAGAGAGAGAGAGAGAGAGAGAGAGAGAGAGAGAGAGAGAGAGAGAGCGAGAGAGAGAGAGAGAGAGATTTCATGACCATCGGCCCATTGCATTACAAGGAAATGTTGGTATTAAACAATTCTACTTCAGCTGAGAGAGAGAGAGAGAGAGAAAGAGAGAGAGAGAGGGGGGAGACAGACACACAGACAGACAGATAAACAGACAGACAGACAGACAGACATAGAGAGAGAGAGAGGGAGGGAGGGAGGGAGGGAGGGAGGGAGGGAGGGAGGGAGGGAGGGAGGGAGGGAGGGAGAGAGGGAGGGAGGGAGGGAAGGGGAGAAGGAGAGAGATAGAGAGAGAGAGAGAGAGAGAGAGAGGCAGACAGACAGACAGACAGACAGACAGACAGACAGACAGACAGACAGACAGACAGACAGACAGACAGACAGACAGACAGACAGACAGACAGACAGACAGACAGACAGACAGACAGACAGACAGAGAGAGGAGAGCCGAGTCCATTCTTGAATGCAGAGATATGCAGACTAGGAGCGTGGGGTTGAGTGATAGAAGATTAAAAAGAGGAATGAATGGTTGTTGAAGGGCGTGGCCAATGGGGTGACAGTCTTGGAGTATGAGATACAGGGAGAGACAGCAGATAGTGCCTATCATGACAAAAACAAACCCGCGTCTTGCAAGGTACTAACACGAGGCTGCCACTCCTAGCTTATCTCCCTTCCACGTGGCCACACTCATCACCGCTCCAAGTCTCCCTCCCCCTCTCGGGCTTGTAGTGAAGGATGCAAACCTTGATGAGGCACAGGCTCCCAGTTCAGATCTCATTCAGGAGCTTTTTCATCTTGGTGGACGAGACAGTAGCAAAGGGAGACCACTCATTTTTATTTTGCTATCCTTCTATTTAGTTTATTTTTCGTTCCGTTCTTGCAAAGGATTGCAAAGTATCATCAGAATAATTGCCAAACATCTTTTCCCATTCTATTCTTCATTCAGTTCTGTATTCAGAAGAGGAACGGAAAAATTGTTGACCTTTACCTTCAAGTTTTAAAAAAAGGAAGCCATCATCTTGCTTGCTGGCTGTCAAACCGAGGCTGTATCCGACACCGTTCCACAGACACTCGTTGATGCCCTGTTGCTTGGATGTTTGTCCCCAAAGCAGTCGCACTACATCACAAACACACTGCAACACACAACTCAGGCGGTATTATACCGCCATGGATTGGGTAGTTGTCAGCAAAATTACGTGTATGATGGTTTTATTTGTCATGGATAACGTCAGTCCCTTTGTGCCTTTCACAAAATTAAGTTTTTGTGACCGCTTGATAAAACAAGGCTGAAGTCGGAAAAACAACAAAATGGCATGTTTCATCCACTTTTATTTATTCATTCATGCAAATATGGCATGTTTCATCCACTATTATTTATTCATTCATGCAAATATGGCATGTTTCATCCACTACTATTTATTCATTCATGCAAATATGGCATGTTTCATCCACTACTATTTATTCATTCATGCAAATTCAAGAAGAACCTCATGATTGTAGAGGACATTTTTTACGGTAGTGTAAGACTCATGCATGGCCCCACTTTATAGTGCTGGACATAGAAAACAGACAGAAAATTGACCAGTCCAGCCAGAACATGTTTATACATAGTGTTGCAGTTCAATATTCTACTTTTTGAAAAGTCATAATTTCTGTTAAAATTATGCTTGCAAAGGCATTTTTCTTGTGTTGAGTTGCACCTATTTGACGTGAATACTTCAGTGCTTTATTTAAAAAAGGTAAAGGTGTGATTTTATATAGCGACTTTCCACATTGATCTGTGCTCAAACCGCTTTACACTTTACCCCCTGATCACTCGGCATCTTGATCAATCCTCACATTATCTCGTGACGTTTCAATTTCATGCGTTTTATCATCAATGTATCGTGCCAAATGTCGAGTTACTGTGCATGAAACTGTGTTGGTTTCAACTGTAGGTACTTATTCAACTCTTTCGGAGCAAAATATAATACATGATTCGAGCGAGATTCGAAACCCGACTTCTTCGTTAACGCTCAAGCTCTTTCCCCTGTTTTTAACTCCTTTCGATTGGTTGCTTGATATTGTAAACAGGTCTTGCCACCCGAGGGCAATGCAAGGTTCCTAAGGTGACCGAGACGATCTTGCAGCGGACAGTGTATGGGGGCGTGCTTCGACAAGAAACGAAGCCAGGTTTTGTGGCGACGGGTGTGGAGAGTCAAGTCACAGGGGAGTTCAGCCTGACACTTCTCACACACAAAGGTCACCAACCCCCACCATGTTGTGTGAGATCGATACGTTGAGATCATGCCCAAAAAGTGTCGAGATCTTTCGTCTTTCATTCCAATTTGTTCGCTTTTGTTGCAAGCAAGCTCTTTCAGTAAACCACGCTCTAAACCCGCGTTGAAAACTCGACAAACCACACATCTGCTTCACAGCAACAAAACCTCTTTCCGAGTCAAACGCCGCTTGCAGAGCGGAGTGTCGTGAGGATGGTGTCACCTCACAGCTTATTTGCATCTTTCATGGCAGGCTTCGGCACGCTTCGCCCGTCACAACGGGCCTTTTGAATT
>JAWQFJ010007474.1:0-2500 GCA_034096865.1 Theodoxus fluviatilis
AGTTGAAGCTTATTAAGGGTCATCCAGTTCTTAACATCTAGAACACAGTTTTGCATGGATTCAACGGTGGGTTGGATTTGATCGAGGGTAGCTTCTTTGTAAAGCTGATTGTCGTCGGCAAATGCATGTTGGTTTATGGAATGCGAACCTACAATGTCGAACAGGGGTTGCATGTACATGACAAACAAGACGGGTCCGAGGACGGAGCCTTGGGGGACACCAAAACTGACTGAAGAGGTGGCTGATGTCAAGTTATTTACAGATACTGTTTGCTGTCTATTTGAGATGTAGGAGTGAAACCAAGAGAGGGCCGTGTTAGTGATTCCGTAGGTGTTCTGCAGGCGAGTGAGGAGAATGGAGTGGTCTATCGTGTCAAATGCTGCGGAGAGGTCGAGTAGGGTGAGAAAACATACTTTGCTATTGTCAAGGGAGGTAAGGAGATCATTAGCTATCTTCAGTAGGGCGGTTTCAGTGGAATGGTTTGATCGGTAAGCAGATTGAAGTGGGTGTAGCAAGTTGTGAGAGGACAGGTGTTCAAGAAGTTGATTGAGGACGATTCTCTCCACGACCTTCGACAGAAATGACAAGTTTGACACTGGTCTAAAATTCTTGAGATCGTTGGGGTCTAGACTAGGTTTCTTGAGAAGGGGCTTGACTAATGCTGACTTGAAAATATCTGGAAAAGAGCCTGACACTAGTGAGTCGTTGATAACGGACGTGATGGTGGGGAGAAGGGCGTCTAAACACTCTACGAGGAGGGGAGTGGGGATGGGGTCAAGTTCACATGAGGTGGGGGTGGCATTAAGAATCACCTTTTTCACAGTTTCTTCAGAAACACTGTGAAATGTTGAGAGCGGATGAATGGATCGGTAAAGTATCAATGACTGATAAATAAATAAATTAATAATGTAATCAATCAATTAACCAACCAACCAGCCCTGCCCAGCTCAGCCCAGCTCAATCAATCCGTCAATCGTAATGAAATTAATGCAGAGGTAGTTAAAAGTCGATGAACATCCATCTTGTAAATGTAGGCTATGAAATACAAACAAAGGAAGACAAACATTTCAAATATGGATGAAACGCATAACCAGAAATGGCGCCCCCAAAAATTAATTCTGATCAAATCTCATACTGATCTTTGAACAGCCACGCTGAACTTCTTAATGACTCAATGTGGGTATGTGTATGTGTCTGTCTGTCTGTCTGTCTGTCTGTGTGTGTGTGTGTGTGCCTGCCTGTCTGTCTGTGTGTGTGTGTGTGCCTGTCTGTCTGTCTGTCTGTCTGTTTGTCTGCCTGTCTGTGTGTCTGTCTGTATGTTTGTCTGCCTGCCTATCCGTCCACTCGTCCGTCTGTCCGTGATTCTGTGTGTCTGGGTTTTTATTTCTCTCTCTCACTCCCACCTACTCCCCACTCACTCCCCTCCCTCGCGACCCTGCTTCCTCATGCATGCATGATTAATGATCTTGCACAAGGTGTAGTGTAGTTCGAAAAGACTGCCCCATGAATGGAAGCAATGTCCTTCCAAACGGTGTCAGCCTGATACTTCAGTCAAATGGATTTACAGCAGGATTTGCACTGATGGGGATAACTTTCGCAACTTAATAGGCCTACTCTACTCAATTCAGAGAGCCGAGCCATGGCTGCAAACAGACGTCACGAGGCCATGTGCTGTGGAAACGTGTGCGAGCTGGCTTGTCGATGCTGCTGGTGACTGTACCAAGCGTTCAGTAGCTTGTCTCATACAGAGCGACCAGTGAGACCGTGCATGTACAACAGCCATTTTTAAAAAAGGGTCCGTTGAATGCAGGCGTGGTAAACTGGAAAACACGAGCGCGAAGAAAGGAGAGGGCGACACACCCTTCACATCAGGCTTGGGGGGCAGAAAGGGGGCAGGGCAGGGCAACACCATTCTAGTAAACTAGAGATTTCGCCTACCGGCAAAAGTATCTCTAGCACAGTTCACATCACGTGATGGAAGGTTTTTGGCCAATTTATGCAAGCGGAGGTCACACGAGAGGCTTGTGGGATAGCCGATGTGCTCCCTGACATACGCCGTTAAAGTAGTTCTAAGACTATTTCGCACAAAACTCTTAACTTACTCTTGTTGAGACAACAAACAAGCGTTTATTCGATACAATAAAATGTTTGTGTTGAAATGGAACCAAGTTTTTACATCTGAATGATTTCTGTAAAAAGTGGAGAGAAAAATAGTATCAGAATGAACTATTTTTGGCGCAAGGCTGTAATGCCAAGGGTCAAGCCTATTACGCATTCATTGCGAACTGTGACAGAGTCAATACTACTGACTCGGGTTTACAGAATGGGGCAACACATGTAAAGGCCATTTATGCAGCCCTCCTTGATTGCAGCCTGTCAACAGCCCTCCTGTGTGCACTGTCGATCTCAAATTTAATGTATTGCCTCTTTACTACGAAGCAACCTGTTTTATGGTCTGTAGTTGGGTTTTTTGGTTCCTAAACCTCGCATTTATGTGATA
>JAWQFJ010007474.1:5000-24823 GCA_034096865.1 Theodoxus fluviatilis
AGAGAAAGACAGCGAGAGACAGCGAGAGACAGCGAGAGACAGCGAGAGACAGAAAGAGACAGAGAGAGAGAGAGAGAGAGAGAGAGAGAGAGAGAGAGAGAGAGAGAGAGAGAGAGAGAGAGAGAGAGAGTTAAACACACTCACGCACGTACGCACGCACGCACACACACACACACACTCATGTGTACATTTTGCCGAGTGTGTGTACACGTACACATGCATGTGGTTTTGTGTGTGTGCGCGCACGTGCGTGTGCGTGTGTGCGCGAGCACGCGTGTGTGTTCTTTTGTTATGCACGCACGCGCATGTACATGGAGAGAGAGAGAGAGAGAGAGAGAGAGAGAGAGAGAGAGAGAGAGAGAGAGAGAGAGAGAGAGAGAGAGAGAGAGATGGGGGGGGGAGAGAGAGAGATGGGGGGGGGGAGAGAGAGAGAAAGATGGGGGGGGGGGGGAGAGAGAGAGTATGTGTGTGTGTGTGTGTGAGTGTGTGTGTGTGTGTGTGTGTGTGTGTGTGTGTGCGCGCGCGCCAGCGCATTTGTGCTGGGTTTGTGCACGAATAAAAAACACACGCAGTAACTGCCCAAGAGTGGAGTAATAAGTTAATTCTGAACAAAATTGCTTTTTTCCCCCATGTGTATTCCACTTCCTTGTCTGCTATATCGTGGCCTGAAATTCCCCCCCCCCCCCCCCCCCCCCCCCCAAATGTCCGCCGGGCGTTACTCTGCAACAGCTTGCATGAAATGATGTTCTCCGCAATATTTTGACAGGTATATATAGTCAAATGAATGAATGCGTAAATGAACACTTTGACGACCTGTCAGCCTTTGTAAGCTATGTAAGGCTTCAGTCACGACAGTCAGTAGAGCTGGTTGGGCTTAGAGCGTCTCTATTCCTGCAGTTATTCGAATAATCGCCATTTACAAAACGCTAGGAAGATGCAGCAGATCGATGTTTACCCCGAAATCCTCCGGGCCGGGGATGAAAGGCGGTGTACATTTAGCCACATACGAACCCGTCGACCTTCAGGCTGACATTCTCAAAGGACCGGCGGACTATGAAACCTGGTATTCCAACTAGGAGTGCTTTAAAAAGACGCATGACCCAGTGAGCGAGGAAATTCAAGCATGATACGTGCACAACACGTAGTTTGTACCTTGGCGCGCGATAGCTTGTCACACGCTCCGACCTCAGAATCACGTGCACAGCAGCAGGAGAAGAAGGGGGGAAAAAACAACCACGTTGAACGACAAATCTGATGCGCAGAATCAACTACTTCAACCAAATAAACACCACTTACCGTTCATGAAAATGGTTGTGAACAGCAGACGCTTGAAAATAAGTTGCAGATGTCATGCCTCCGTTGTAACAAAGCTGGCCGCGCGCAGCTGCAAGCGAGACAGGCTGCCCTATAACGCGACGAGGTTTAGGCGCGCACTATTTATAGACGTTGTGAATTCTACGAATGGACAGTTTCTTCCTAGAAGCGCGCGCTTCATAGATAGAGCAACAAGCACGACCGGTTTAACTTAGGACTGTAATTGTATACGATTATCAGTCTGTGGTGAGGTACTGGCAGTGCTAGCCGTTTAGCCTCTCTCGTTCACGTGTAGTGACAATCAAACGAGCGCTTTTGCGCGGGAGTTTTCTTCCGATATAGGACATTCTCACTTCTGAAACGGAAATTCAGCCCGAGTTTTGTCCCTTTACTTCCACTAGTTCCGGTAGACTGGTAAAAATAGAAGCTCATGGGATGATCGCTAGATCGTGGCAAAAGAATGACATTAAAGCATGCAAAAAGATTAATTAGACTAAAAAATAATCGAAAATAGTCATATTAGACTGTTTTAACGTAGGCCTATAATTTCTGCACAAAACCCACAGAAGATAAGTTAACAAACCTCACCGTACGTACTTAGCTGGCTAGGAGACGCACGCGATCGAGCCATAGTCACTACGCCAGCAGACGATCGAGCTAGTGTGATATAATGTTTCATGTAAAGCTCGAATAAGTAGCAGCAGATAACTGTTTAGTTCTGGCTTGATTTGACAATTTCGTTTCCCTGGTCTGGCGAGGACCGAAAATTTACTATCATCGAGTCGATCAACTTGCGCGCACTCGGCGTAATGTATAACTTCACGTAGTTCGGCTTGTGGAGATGATATTAACCGTAGATTTTAGTTGTGCGGGGTAGACCACCCGCCCCAAATTTTGAATAGTGCTTTTGATATCAATGTTTAGTAATTATTGTCGGATCAGATAGCGAAACGATCACAAGCAACTTAAACGAGCTTGGGAGCAGCGCTTACGTTTGATTCGGCAGCTGCAGTCGAACTCGATCGGTCAATCGATGTCTGACATCACACTTTGAGATTTAAATGACTTCATGAAGTTGCAGTAGTTGCTTGTTTGCTGGAATGCCATGTAGCTTGACAACTTTTCCATCAATAATTTTGCCACGATGGTTATGGCAAATGACACAGTACTGTTTTCCACCCCCACATGCTTTACGCGATCTATAGTATTCAGTGCAGACGAAATGTTCGAGAATGCAACAGGCAGCTGCAGTCGAACTCGATCGCTCAATCGATGTCTGACATCACACTTTGAGATTTCAATTACTTCATGAAGTTGCAGTAGTTGCTTGTTTGCTGGAATACCATGTCGGATCAGATAGTGAAACGATCACTCGTGCATTGAGTTTTGATGCGAGACTATGACAATCCCCGCAGGTGTGTTTTGTTTGCGTTGTAAAGTTTGAGTACTAGCTGTAAGTATAAAAATGGTCAGTTATTAACCTCTTCGCTGCCCCATGACGGGTCCACCCGCGAGACGCTCTGCTGTAAGAGTTGCTACATCACGGGTTTACCCGCGAGGCCGCCAAGTGCATGATGGGAATTTTCCCTGGGTTAAGTTTAGATCGGAAACGTCCAGACTTTGGCCAATAAGAAAGCAGAATGATAGATCTACTGAATATTAATAAGTTTGGGGTGCCCGTGCTGTGAAAACCCCAAAGCAGATGGTTGGATCGCGAGTTGTTTACATTTTGCGTTGCAATGGCGGATAATTCGAACGAGCCAGGGCCCAGTCATGGAAAAAGACGGAGAAAAGAAGTTGACATGAGTGATTATGTCACTTCGGACATTGAAGACATCTTAAATATCCTCGAGGAACAGGGATAGCTTTCGGATGAAGGCAACATGTCCGATGATTCGCTGCAAGGAGAGGTGGAGCGAATGTTTACCTACGAAGAAATCAGAGTGGGCGGAGGGGTCGGTATTGCTCAGATCGTTCGTGAAAACGTTGATAGGGCAGAGAGAGCTGAGCTGGAGGTTGAGTATGCTTCAACGACAAACACTGATGTTGAAGCTAAAGTCGAAAGTGACAGTGACGAGGGCGAGGAATCACAAGGATCGAGAGAATCCCTTCGACTTGGAGGACGCGGCAGACCACGTGTGCGACAGCCTCAAGCACGTGAACGTAGGGCGAGCGCTTAGAGGTAAGAAGTATTCGATTTAGTTTATGCACTTGAAAAAGACAAAATGGAATGCAGGTAGTTATGATGATGATGATGATGATTTTTTGTGTACAATGTATAAAGCATCTTGAGGATCATTATCATATCACGTACAGAGGTTTTCGTGTATGTTTGTCAGTGTTGGTTTGAAAGTTTATATCATGTATGATTGTGTAATTCGATGTAGTATCTTCAAAGCCCTATTCATTTATGAAAGAATATCTCTTCTGTGATAGTGCACATGCCTACAATGCTTTGTTGTTAGTTTTCTACCACAAATGGATAGTAAAAAAATAAGATGTTGCAAAGATGTGTTGAAGGGGGCGTGGCCGGAAGCATGTCCATAGAAAGAGGATTGTGCATGCCAGAAATTGTTTATCGTCATCATCCATTTACAGCCGAAAATGAGGAAAATGGGTACTCCTAATCCTATTCATTTGTCTATCACTCTGCTGAGGATAGTCAGAAATGTAAGTGGTTTATAGTGTGAGTTGTCCTATAGTCTAGGCATCACTGAGTGATGATTTGGTGGTACCAATAGTACCAAAAATATGATCCCTAAAAATGTTTTTGTGTGTTCATAGCTCTGTCATTTTATGCAGAGTGGTCCATTTATTGTGAGTTGTTGGAAAGACATTCTTTGTTTATTTCTCTTCCAGAAAAATACAAGTTATGTGTAGGTTTCATGAATATTGTGCATGCCAGAAATTGTTTATCATCGTCACCCATTTACAGCCGAAAATGAGGAAAATGGGTACTCCTATTCATTTGTCTATCACTCTGCTGAGGGTAGTCAGAAATATTAGTGGTTTATAGTGTGAGTTTTCCTATATATAGCCTATAGTCTAGGGATACTTTGAAACCATTTGCACTTGGTTTAGTCACTCAGTGATGATTTGATGATACCAATAGTACCAAAAATATGATGCCTAAAATTAGTAAAAATGTTTTTGTGTGTTTATGGCTCTGTCACTTTCTGCAGAATGGTCCATTTATTGTGAATTGTTGGGAAGACATTCTTTGTCCATTTCTCTTCCAGAAAAATACAAGTTATGTGTAGCTTTATGAATATTGTGCATGCCAGAAATTGTTCATCATCATCACCCATTTACAGCCGAAAATGAGGAAAATGGGTACTCCTATTCATTTGTCTATCACGCTGCTGAGGATAGTCAGAAATGTTAGTGGTTTATAGTGTGAGTTGTCCTATAGTCTAGGCATACTTTGAAATCATTTGCACTTGGTTTGGTCACTGAGTGATGATTTGGTGGTACCAATAGTACCAAAAATATGATGCCAAAAAGTGTTTTTGTATGTTCATGGCTTTGTCATTTTCTATACAGAAGTCTAATAAACAAATTCTTTACATCAATCTGTTCCTTGTCCAATGCTCTTTTAGAAAAATATAGGTTATGGGTACTTTTCTTCGAAAATGTGTTTTACAAGATTTTTTCCTCGCAAGTACCCTGCGTCGCCAAAAAAACCTTTGGCAAATGATTGTCACACAGTGTTAAAAAGGCTTGGCAGCGAAGAGGTTAATATAATCGGTGATTTTAGTTGTTATGAAACTGCTTGTGCGTTTTAATGCCATTTTCTTGTCATCATCGACCCGATCTTACAAGTTAGGCCTATACATTATGCCGTGCGGGCAAGTTGATCACTCGACTCGATGATAGTGAATTTTCGGTCCTCGCCAGACCAGGGAAACGAAATTGTCAATTCAAGCCAGAACTAAACAGTTATCTGCTGCTACTCATTCGAGCTTTACATGACACAGTACTGTTTTCCACCCCCAAATAAATGTACTTTGAACGATCTAGCACATATCTAGTATTCAGTGCAGACTCTTCGAGAATCGACCGGAACTAGGTGGTTCTACCTAACGCGTTGTTTTTCGACAGAGAGCGCCGAGGATAACTCCTGCAGGGTACGTTAATGAGAATGTCCTATGGGGCGCTTGCAAGCCGCGTCGCTAACTCGCTAGCAGCAATGTCAGTGACATTGTTGTTTTGGTTGGTGAGGCGAAATGATTTGACGATGATGAACAAATGCTGCGTGGTTAACTTCAACAGACCTGGCGGTCATGAGTTCCCAGAGGATCCCCTTGTCAGAAAGAAATGGATTCACGCCGTGAAACGCCAGGGAAAGATTAAAACGGCGGAATGGGTGTCCGGTTCGCGCAGCATTGTCTGTCACAAACATTTTCGCCCCGACGACTATTTAGACGGACCTACGTCTGGAGGTAAGAATTTTTTACTATAAAGAACTCTTTAGTATTAGTATTGGTTACTGATAGTGTACAAAAATGGCATCAGACTTGTAGCATAAAACGAAATCACAAAAATATTTCAGTGTTTACCCTGTCATTCACTAGCGTTCCTTTTGCCTTTCGACTGCTGCTCAAACTTTCAGTGTTTACCCTGTCATTCACTAGCGTTCCTTTTGCCTTTCGACTGCTGCTCAAACTTTTGATTGTATGCGTTTCGGTAGCATCACCATTTCTTCAGAGAAGATTAATTTGCGCAGTTGAATAGCGATTTTGATTGTTTGGCCGCTTGGATACGCTTGAATACTGTATGTGAGATGCTCTAGTTGCGAACATTAACAGTAATGACGCTAGAAAAGAGGTTTCTTTGCCACAGACATCGTTTGTGCACGTTAGAATATTATATTCTTCCTGGGATTTATATCTTGCAAACAGGTTCACTCAGTCCCTGCAGTCCACACTACCACAGTAGCCTATAGTGTTGTTGTTGTTTTCTTGTACTTTTCATAAATAAAATATTTTTCTCAGTATCCGTTCAAAGAACCAAATGTATTCTCTGATTTACAGGGTCACTGGTCAACTTGCGGTTGCAACACATGTGCTCATTGAATGCGTGGTGTTGTCGTTGTTGCTGTGTGTTTTTGTGACTTTGTGTGTTGTAACTGTAAATTTGCCTTGGGCAATGGCTGTTGTTATTTGTTGACTCCAGCCAAAAACCAAGGCTACAGCAAAATGTTGTTATGTTGTACTGTTATGTGGGGATTATCTTCAGCCGCGGTAAGCTCCTAACATAACAGCTGCATGGCATTCTCTGGAGACAGAGATCAAATCCCCTGAAGACGGAGTGTGGCTGCCTATATGGCGGGGTGTTCAAAAACAGTCACACACGCAATCATCTCACCCACTTGGGTGATCCTGGGAGTGTTTAGCCCAGGTACGCAACAACAACAACAACAACAACAACAACTGTAAATTATATGCAGGCCATGTGCCTTTCAGGGGCGGATCTGGGGGGGGGGGGTGCAATGGGTGCAATTGCACCCCCCCCCCCCCAGCGGGACAAAAAAAAAAGAAGAAGAAAAAAAAAAAAAAGAGATATGTTGATAATGTAGTAATGTAAATGTAATTGCACCCCCCCCCCCAAGCAAAAAGACAAAAAAATGAGAGAGAGACTCAGGGAAAGAGATGTTGATAAATATTGGAATGTAAATATAATTGCACCCCCCCCCCCTCCTCGGCTTAAAAAAAAGAAGAGAGAAGCTGATAAATATAGTAATGTAAATGTAATTGCACCCCCCCCTCCCTCGGCAGAACAAAAAAGAGAAAGAGATGCTGATAAATATAGTAATGTAAATGTAATTCCACCCCCAGCCAAAAAACTAACTAAATAAATTAAAGAAATAAAATACATAAACAATGATAATACATAAATTAAAAAAATGGAAAGAGAAATATGTTGATAAATATAGTGATGTAATTGCACCCCCCCCCCCCCCAGCCAAAATAAAAAGGGGTGGGTGGGTGCAGAGAGAGAGATGCTGATAAATATAGGAATGCACTAGTAAAATTAAATGTAATTGCACCCCCCCCCCCCCTCCATATAAAGATTATTAAATTCGAGGTATGATCTTGTTGCAAAGACTTTTTCCTCATGTTGTTTTTGTGAATTGTGATTCTTTATTATTAACATCGAACTTATTTAGCACTGTACATTTTCGAGCATGTGCTTCCCAAGAGAGAGACAGTTGGTCCTATCTCCACCCCCCACCACATCAGTGGCAAAATGTATCGCCTGAAAATAGCACTTTACACGCTCAGATTGCACCAGATTGCACCATTTTGCTTCCTTTTAAAAAAAAATTCCGGGGGGGCATGCCCCCGGACCCCCCTAGCATGCTCGGCGCTTCGCGCCGTCGGTTCGGCGTTTCGCGCCGTCGGTTCGGCGCTTCGCGCCTTCGCTGATAAGATACAAAACCAAAAAAAAAAGAACTTTGCACCCCCCCCCCTTTCAAAACCCAGATCCGCCCCTGCCTTTTATGTCCTGCTAGATGAAAATTGTCTACGCGTTCAAAGTTGCTCACTGGAAATACTCGAAATGTGAAATGTGAGAAAACAAGGGAGATCATTTGATTTTGAGTGCTTAATATAGATCTCTGTCATTATTGGGTGGGAATTTCAACACTTGTTTATTTACAACTTTGTGGTGGTTCTGCAGCACTGGTGTATATTTGTATATTATGTGGTAGTGAATGTGATAAAAAGGCCAATGTTGCATTTTTACAGTCTAAAGTGAGAAATAAGAAGCCATGTTCATCATTTCTCACTTTATACCGACTTTGAATTTGCCGACCTTGGCCTTGTTATCGTATTCAATATCGCATACGATTCCTACTTTGTATGCTTTGTTGTTTTATTTTTCTCGTCTGGAAATGGTTCTTGTGACTGTGTGCTTCAAGTGTAATGATTAATGAATAAAACAGAATGGTCAAAGAGAATGCATGTACAAATAGTGTTTCAAGAAAAAGTAGGTTCAATATTCTCTCTGACATAGTTGACATAGTTGTCCTTATACATGTTGGTCGCTTTCTTGTCCAGCTTCTTTTCTCTGCTGCTGAGGAATCGCTCCACACTAGACATCTTCAGCAGGGGCACCTTCGTCTCAGCATGCAGATCTCTGTAAACACACATAAAAAACAAAACAAAACTTACATAAAATCTTTGGTGCATGTTACTTTATGCATTTCATGTCATATATCAGTAAACTATTACATAATATTTTCCTTAAAAATAAAGGTTAAAGGTTTGACTATGTATAAAAATAGAGTTAAGGTGTCAACTACTAACAAGAATACTACTGTCAGTGGTGTATCCACTGTAGCTGCCGCAAACGTTTGAAGAACTGAAGTGAAGACTTTTCAAAGTTTTTGTAAACATACCTGTAGTTGGAGGCAGGGGGTAGAGTCATCGTGAATTCAGGCTGAACGACATCAGTGGCACCAAAGTTCTTGTACTTCTCATAGAACTCCAGCCTGAAATCACAAAGTAAAATGAAATATAGACCTATATGAGCACTTCAGCTTTCAATGAATGAAGTGTAAAGAGGATACTCTCAGCTGTGACTAATGTCACTTTGTCAGTCTGCTGGACTCCCACTCACGAATGTCCCATTAGATTAGTATTTAACGAAATTGCCAACAACTTGAACAAGCAACTGAACAAAATCCTGCAATTTTCCACCACTTTGGTAATTTATAACACATCAACTATCACCGAAAAATATATAGATCAATAATTATTGCTTACAGTACAGCGTCAAAACAATGCGATTGTGAATCTGAGAAAACCCTTGAACCTACCTTGCCACCAAATCAGCCTTTCGTCCAGAGATCCATGCATTTCTCCGACGTAATTCAGCTCTCAACTCTTGGTTAGTCCACTCTCCGATTGGTTTTCCCATTTTCGGTAGTCACAAGATGCAGAATAAGGCTCAAAGAGGTTCGCCGGAATGAAAGTTGTACGGAACAGAAATTCACTGACAGAGATGGTTGACGCGACTCGGCGGCGCCCCCTAGCGGCGAGTTGCTCCCCTTTTCCCGCGCAAAAGCGCTCACTGCTTCTCCTCCCGGTTTTAGAGCCATCGATTGCATGATTTTATTGGTAGATTCCTTTCCTGCAGTATCCCTAGTATGCATTGGTGCACTGAGAATTCCGTAGTTATGTAGCGTTGTATTAAGTTGGAGCCCTTTGTAAAGGAATTTACATCGGAACATCAAGGAGTAGAGATGCGTTCCGCCCACCTCCATCTGGGCATGTGGGACATCCTTAATCTCCCAACAACTCTGTGGGAAGAAATCCCAAGAGAAGATACACGGGTTAAAGTTGATGCCTTCAGCTGGCCAGGGGCGAGTTTCAATATGCGAAGATCTTGGTAGAGCTACGCAGATTTCGCCGATTGGGCAGTTTCATTCTTTACTTGCTCGCGAGCCAATCGTAGATGAGGGGAGATTGAGCGAGGCAGCTGGGGCGGGTTTCAAAATGCGAAGATCTCGGTAGATCTACGCAGATCTCGCCGATTGGGCAGTTTCATTCTTTACTTGCTCGCGAGCCAATCGTAGATGAGGGGAGATTGAGCGAGGCAGCTGGGGCGGGTTTCAAAATGTGAAGATCTCGGTAGATCTACGCAGATCTCGCCAATTGGGCAGTTTCATTCTTTGCTTGCTCGCGACCCAATCGTAGACGAGCGTAGATTGAGCGAGGCAGCTTGAGAGGTGCCTAGCTAGTGAGATTCAAGATGGTGGACAGCATGAGCATCGTGTCACTTGGAGTGACGTTTTTGGACGAGTCTTCGGTTAACTTTAACTTCTTGGTTTACGGTAAGGTTTGAGGTTATTGTGTAAATTGAATGTTGCACTCCTCTCTGCAATATCCTGATGTACGGGGGTTCTCCTGGCTTGCGCAAGGAAGTCACAGTGACAGACTCCGGTGATCGTTTCCAACGAACTTTATTCACACACTGATCGACTACAGTGGTGAAAATCAGCCAACAGCAATAATCGTCGCACTACGTCGCAGCTTCACTCTGCTTACAGTACCGCAGAGGCTTGCTAGCACACAGCAGAAACTCGCTCTGTACAGGGTCAAAGCTCTCACCTTTAACTCTGTCGTATCTGCTGCTCTCTCTCTCTCTCTCACTCGCTTCCGCTCCTTATATACCTTTACACAATTTCTAGAAATTACCAGCACGATAACGAACATACTCCCACATTCCTAACTGCGATGCGACTGACTTACTGTGTCACAACAAGCTAATATTAGCCTAACTCGGTCGCGCGCAGGTCAAGGCCGTGACCTGACTGATAAACACGCTTGCGACGGTGCCAGTAGGTTCGAGAAAACGTCACAACATAGCTCCTCCCCTAAAGACCGAAACGACCTCGTCGGTCTCACTACATATACGACTCCATCACTAAATTTACAAAACACCATAAACTAACACCTCAAAAATACACAACTAACAACAACATTATCATCAACAACAACAACAAAATACCGGGAAAAAGTCAATCCGCAGTCCAGGTAGTTCAAAAATTACAAAATGAGTGGCATAGATGCAGAAACCTGACACATGGGCGAAAGCTTCCTTGCGGTAGCATCTGCCCAGTCCATGGGGTCAATGTCTGCCAGACCACTGTCCATACTGACACTGAAAATAAAGAACTCCCTACAGGAAGCGAGAGGGGCGCGTCACACGTCGCTCTCGCCACGTGTATGTCTGTACATAATCAGGGGTCGCTCCATCCACGCTCTCGTCTTCCGAGGAAGGCCCTGGTACAGTGTCTCTCTCTGTGGGCTCGTCGTCGGTCGGTCAGGGTGACGTCGGGGCGACTGCCACCAGTCCGGCGGTAGTTCTCCCTGGTACTTCCAGAGACGGGCACGGTTCACGTAACGTCCTCTCTGTGGCCGGGCAAGCTTGGTGGTGCATCCCTTCTCAGTCCGTGGGTTGGAGTACCACGGTGCAGTGCCATCAGGAGAGATCTGGTGATAGGCCTTGCGGTCGTAACCAGTCTTCATTCCGTCCACGCTCCGCTGCAGGCGTGTCCTTGCGGACTTTCCCATTGCCTGCAGCATACCCTGGAGCGGTTCCACACCCTGGGGCACGTCACGGGGGATATCCACCAATGGCCTGGCGACCACTGCAGAACTGTCAGTCTTGCTAGAGCCACTACGGCGACTGTGGGGTCTTGTCTGTGAGGCACAGATGGCACAGCGCCGACACAAGTTGCGAACGGACTTGTGTCGACCAATCCAAAAGTACCGCTCACAGACGCGTCGGTACGTCTTCTGCCTTCCGAGGTGGCCAGCTGCTGGGTCATCGTGTACCTGTCTCAGCGCTTCCTCCTGCATGGCTCTCGGCAGAACAGGGAGAAGGCGGCAGGTTTCTCCCTTCTCGTCTATCCACTTTCTGTACAGCGCTCCATCCGTCAGCTGCAAGGCATCCCACTGGGTCCAGTAAGCCTTGGTGACAGGGCTGGTAACGGCGACCTTCCTCCAGGGTGGGCGGACAGGCCTGTCCTCCATCCAGCGGATGATGGGCTGCAGGTCCGGATCCTGTCTCTGTGCGACTGCCAGAGGCGTCTCTTGAGCGGCGATCCGCCTCAACGCACCCGAAGGCCGCAGTGAAGCATTCCCTTCACCCCCAAGACCCTTCAACTGCACGTGGTGCCCATCAATCAGCAGGAGGAACTGTCCCCAGTCTATAACACAGCAATGCTTCTGCAAAAAGTCTATCCCCAGGATGACGTCATCTTCTATATCGGCGATCACGAAGGGGTGAGAGATAACAAGCTCACCGGCCTTCACCTTCACTGTCACGACGCCGTGCACAGGGATCGGTCGGTGCATGACGTCAGTGAGCACCATCGCTGATTCCTCTCTTCTCTGGAAGGGGTACAGACCAGTCTTTATCACAGAAATGGTCGCTCCTGAGTCGATCAGTGCCTGATGACGGTTGTCGTTGATGTGCACCTCGATCGCCGGCCCTCCTGGGTCTATGCGGACACCCTTCAACCGATGACTGATGCGATGTGGGGCGGTGGAGGCAGGGGACGCCGGGCTATGCCCCTTAAGCCCGGCGCAGCCTAGTTTTCCTGCGCTGTGGTGGTTTTCTTCTTTCCCTGTGGACAGTGGCGAGCGATGTGGCCTGTCTTGTCGCAATTATAGCATCTGATCTGCCCTCGCTGTCCGTCTTGACGGAAAGAGCGGTTTTGCATCTTCTCCAAGAACTCCGCCATCAGCTGGCGAAACTGGTTCAGAGAGAGAGTGTCGCCGTCACCCTCCGACTTCTCCTGGCTGCCAATGGCTCTGATCCTATGAGGGTGAGGTGCTCGCTGGGTCGCTTCCTCGCGTTGAGCGATAGCCTCGACACGGAGAGCGGTGTTGACTGCTTCCGCCAAGGTAGAGGGAGCCAACACCTGTACTTGGCGTTTCGCTTCGTCGTCGGCGAGGGCATCTATAAACTTCTCCCGGGCCAAATCGTCGATTGCCTCCCTGTTAAACGCAGGGTGCGCTCGCCTCACCAGCCTCTCGATGTCAGCCGCCAACTCGATGAGTGATTCTCCCTTTTTGCGCTTTCTCGTGTAGAGTGCTGCCTCAGCCTGGTCTGCATTTCGGGAATCTTGAAACCTGTCACGGAGGGTCCGAACGAGGGCAGTGTAGTCATTCCTGCCTTCGGGTGGGATGGTTTCCAGGACTGTCAGCGCTTGTCCCGTCAGGCTGGAGATGAGAAAACTCGCTTTCTCCCGCTCTCCCCAACCGTTGATCTGCGCGGTCACCTCGAACTGAATGTGGTAGGCATCCCACGGTGCCTTCCCGTCGTACGTTTGTGGCCGCTGCACTGGACGACCGGCTGGGGGTATGCCTCTTCCTGGTTTGAGAAGAATGGTGACGCCTCGGCTCGCAGTTGCTTGGAGGCCTGGTGGTTATCTTGGGTATAAAGTCTGGCTGGATAAGAGGAGCTTGCTTTTGTTTCTTCTTTCTCTTCCAGCTTTCTCTCCAGTCTGCAGATGACGGTGTCGAGGCGGGTTACTTCCCCTTCGAGGGAGTTGAGGCGCGCTGCTTCCTGTTGGAGATTAGCATCAATGCGGTCTACCTCCTCTCCTAAGCGAAAGCTTACTGCCTCGATTTCCCTCTGAAGTCCCTCTGTCCCGGCTTTGATGTTTCTTGCAGCAACTCTTCCTGATGCAGGTGATGTTCCCTCTCTTCCGCCTCCTTCTGTTCACGGTATGCAGCTTCTTGCTGGCGACGCTCTGCTTCTTCTTGCTCCTTCCGTTCACGGTAGGCTTTCTCCTCTGCCTCCTTCTGTTCACGGTATGCAGCTTCTTGCTGGCGACGCTCTGCTTCTTCTTGCTCCTTCCGTTCACGGTAGGCTTTCTCCTCTGCCTCCTTCCGTTCACGGTAGGCTTTCTCCTCTGCCTCCTTCCGCTCGCTGTCTCGTTTTTCCTCCTCCTGGGCTTCTCTCTGCTGTCTCTGTTGGTCGAGCAGAAGTCTCATCATCATTGCGATGTCTTCGGTCGGTTGCTCTGTCGCCTCCGCGCGTGCAGTGGATCGTGTTACGCGCTTGTCGCCTTCCATTTCCGTCGTAGACTGTCACTGCTTGGACTGTTCGCCGTCTGTGGAACCAATGTTGCACTCCTCTCTGCAATATCTTGATGTACGGGGGTTCTCCTGGCTTGCGCTAGGAAGTCACAGTGACAGACTCCGGTGATCGTTTCCAACGAACTTTATTCACACACTGATCGACTACAGTGGTGAAAATCAGCCAACAGCAATAATCGTCGCACTACGTCGCAGCTTCACTCTGCTTACAGTACCGCAGAGGCTTGCTAGCACACAGCAGAAACTCGCTCTGTACAGGGTCAAAGCTCTCACCTTTAACTCTGTCGTATCTGCTGCTCTCTCTCTCTCTCTCACTCGCTTCCGCTCCTTATATACCTTTACACAATTTCTAGAAATTACCAGCACGATAACGAACATACTCCCACATTCCTAACTGCGATGCGACTGACTTACTGTGTCACAACAAGCTAATATTAGCCTAACTCGGTCGCGCGCAGGTCAAGGCCGTGACCTGACTGATAAACACGCTTGCGACGGTGCCAGTAGGTTCGAGAAAACGTCACAACATGAACATTTTAATTACCACTACCTATGTTCTGATAAGTGACTCCTGAGCCTAGTGCAGTCAAAGACCCTATGTACACTACCGCGCACTAGCGATTTTCCTTTACGCAAAGGGAGGTCAGAATGTAGAGTTACGTCTCTTTGCGAGATAATTTTCAATTCGAACTTAATGCAGGATTTCTCACCGTCAACCACACATCGTGAACACAATAAAGAAAAAAAAATCGTAATCTACTTCAATTGTCCAGCTGAGATTGCAGCGAGGTGACAAATTAAGGCACACATGAGTCAGCGGAGAACGAATTATCGAATATTTTCAGTGTCGAAGCGTCACAAAACTTAAACCCTAGTCTCGGTCGTCGCCACCTTGGATCTTCGCTCGCCGCTGGGGTAGTTTCTTTTTGAGCTAGCTCTTACTGCGAAGCAAGATCTTGCGACCAAGATCGACTACCTATTTTGAAACCCGCCCCTGCTGGGGAGGTGACTAGCTAGTGAGATTCAAGATGGCGGACAGCATGAGCATCGTGTCATTAGGAGTGACGTTTTTGGACGAGTCTTCGGTTAACTTTGAGGTGCCAACTTCGAAATGGAGGAATGTGAAGCACTGAGTGTAGAAAATTACTTATTTTATATTTTGAGTTATTGTGCATGTTAAGTTATGGAATGAGAAAAAGATGCAAGATAGACTTCAGAATGTTGTTGGATTATGGTGATGTCGAAGTACACGGATATTTGTGTACGCTGTGACCATGGAGACAAAAGTTCGAAATGACGCTAGAACGAGGGAATGTTGGGTAGTTTCTTTCTTAGCTAGTTCTTACTGCGAAGCAAGATCTTGCGACCAAGATCGACTACCTATTTTGAAACTCGCCCCAGAGCAGAGTGTTTATAGTAGAATCGATAGTGCCTGTGGGAACAAGGGACAAGCCCTGTCAGATCAGAGAGAGAATAGAGTTGTGCTCAGAACATCTGGGGCTCTGTTTGGCACCTGTTTGTGCTAGAGTGTGAAAGTTAAAAGGAATCTCTAATGGATCAGAGGTTCTGGGACTGTCTCAGCCATTGAGAACGGAGGGGTGAAGCCAGAAGACATAAGGATTGGAGGGGGGGGGGGGGGGGGGGGGGGGAGAGGATTCGGGAGGCGGACGGGGAAGGGAGTGGACACGGTTTGTGTCGTGTGCCCTTGTACGCTGTCATGTACAGAAGGCGAATAAAGGAGTTAGAAAAGTCACCGGCCCGACCTGTCCTCTCGATATCCCATCCGCGCTACAACACCTACTGCCATGCTCGACAGCCACGCACCTACCACAAGTCAAATCAGACGTACTGGCTTGGATTGGACTCAAGATGATGGCGTTGTACGGCCCATCAGCCTTCGTAGGCTGTGCTATCACGAAATATCAATTATAGTTAGTTTCCCTCGTTATTTGCCTTTTACTAAACGTGAAGGGAGACACGGTGGGTCTATTTCTTTAATCTCCAACCCAAATGGTGTTTTTTTCATCAGACGGAAATATTTACGCAGTACAGTAAAGTTGCTCAAGTGTTTTCCCTTGTCTGGATTTATGACGGTATAATTCAAGTATCTGAGACATTCACTCAGCTATATTTTGCCGTAAATATACAGGAAGAACGCATGTATCGTCTTCTATGTTTATCCCTACTTCCTACTTGCATTTTAAGATCCTCAACTCCACTCCCTCAGCTCCGCTACTAAACCCCATTCATGTCTTTCGCACCCTTCCCCCAACACCCAACCCCCACACACCCGCCCATCCCAACCCCAACACACCCGCCCATCCCAACAACCACACACCCGTCCATCCCAACAACCACACACCCGTCCATCCCAACAACCACACACCCGCCCATCCCAATCCCCACACACCTGGGGATCAGTTCAGACCGACAGGAGGTGGGGGAGAGGGGGTAGGGTGGGGGGATAGGGGGATCCACTCAGACTCAAGGTGCGTCACCCGGTAGTCACCCCAGGGACATGGAGCACCTTGTACGCAAGGTAAAGGTAGGCTAATCGTTTTGTTTTTGGACTCAATCACTCACGCATCCGGGTCTCCATCTGGTTACACTTCAAACATACGTAAACACCCCCACCCACCCACCCCACCCCACCCACCCACCCCACCCCAACCCTACGAGGATGCACACGTAAGCATGAGCAAGCAGGTACGTACATACACGAAACCAGTTCTAACTTGCTCAAGTCGATGTTAGGGCGTCATGCAGAAAATACTTAAATATACATTTACCCCAGATACATGTGAAGCATGGTGGTGTCACCCTGCTCCCACTGCCAGATGAAGCATAGTGGTAGCAAGGGTGGGGTGACATGCCTCGGGCAGGCAGGGAGTATAGAGAGGGTGTGCTTGTCTCTCCCCCTTCACTCCCTCCAAGTGGTCAGCAGACAAGAAAGGCGTGGTATCACGTTTTTCCGTCTTTATTCTTAGCAACAGTGCAGTACACGTCCACAGCCTGCTGGGCTGACCTCTCTGTCGCCCCTCTGTGGCCTCTCTGGCCTCCGCACTGCTCTGGCTTTATATAGCCACCACGTGGACCTCAGGGAGAGCAGACGAAATTATAAAAGTCAAAATTTGGACCCATGGTTCCCAGTGGAAGCAAATTGTGCTAACATAACAGCTTCTAACAACTATTTGAGGCTTAAATGAACAGTCCCATATGACAAACTTCACTCCGTTGAAAAGTGCGTTAGTCAAAGCACACTCTGCGCCAATGAATGAATTCCAAAAATGGTTCGTATACAAATGAATGGCAAGTGAAGTATTTATGGCACCAATAAAATCAGGTACTTATTCATCGTTTTCTTCTAATATTACTGTTTACAACTCACGGAGTGCAGGTTGCCATATATGGGATGATTGATAAGGGTAAACACTAGGTTTATATTCAATACTACAAACAGTACATGGTACATTAAATGAATAAATTGTACCATTCGATGTGCTATCACGCACTGAAATAGAAGTCGGGAAGTCAAGTGTAGTGCAGACGAGAAAGTGAGTCTGTGCGAATAACATGTATCTCTAAGGCAGCAACAGTGTGAGAGAAACACGTATCTCTGCAGTTACGATCAACTCAAGCAAGTATGGGAAGAGATGAGAGACGGCACGTTGAATTACAGCGGTCTGGACATGTCTCCTATTCTCACCTTCTTACACATGCATGAAGATAAGCTCTTCCTCGCCTTAACTCCGCTGTGTAACCCTTGTGTAGAAAAAAAACTTTAGTAGCCATTTTCTCTAATCTGCCGCTGGCATGATACCTATCTTCAAATGTGAATATTTACTTCAATGCTAGTCCTACAGCGTTCACTGTTACTTCAAATCTATCAGAAGACTGTGGATATAAAACGTATTTGCATCTCCAAACGCCTAAAAATCTAGTTAGGACTGGTTTTGTACACACGCACGCACGCTCTGAATTCTGAGTCTCGTGATAAACCTGTTACTGTGCTCAAGACAGACAGCGCAATTAGGATCCAGTACCATCTTAACTCTCTGAGGAAAAGTCCATCCCTATGCTGGAATGAATAACACTCACTGGAAGACATCCCTGCATGAGCTGGCTAAAATAACCTTAGACTTACATTTTTTACAAACCCAACAAAGAGGAAAAATTGACACACAGGCGTAAAGCGGTACCGGTAGTAATCTTTACAAGGAAGATGATGACAATAATGGGCTGAGTTATCATTGTGCAGCTCAGAAAGAAACCAACGAACTCAAAGTTTGTATTCACCACCTTCACAGGCACCCGTTTTTACTCCTGGGTGGAAAGAGGCTTACAACGGAGGCATCCTGCCCAAGGATGCACCTCTAGAGTCTATGCAGCTTCGAACACTGCACTCGCGGGTGTCTTGACAAAAACGTGTGTCTAAACAGTGTTTGGCGATATTTTCATTGGACGATATTGATACACCTTATGTCATTTTCGCGCCAAAAGTTTGTTGCGTCATGCTGATTGGACAGACACAAGCCACGCGCCTCCGCAGACGATTATTTGATCAAAGGCTTCGATCACAATGAGTACAGAAAGAAGTTCAAGATTGGACTTTGAGGCAAAGTTCCATATGATAGCATGCCTATGATTGGTGCAAATTTCGAAAGGTTTGTCATGGTTTGTACATACCCACAAAGGCATGATATGACAATTTGATCGATAAAGGTTGAAATGCATTTGCCCAAGAATGCTTCCACCCAAGTCTACCGTGAATCAGTACCAACATTAATGAATAGCCGAAGCAGTTCGATGCTCCCATCCTCAGCTGGAGCCCCAGGCTGCTGGGCTTTCGGGGCCTCCTCCAGCAGCTCAGCCAGGGGCGGCCCCAAGCAACCAAAGAGGCTGCCGGGATGCGTCTGGACAATGTCAGATCATTCAGATCCTACCAGCTGATACCAATTACAAAGCAATACAACAACACAATTTTAAAATACGCCTCTATAAACTACAATACAATTAATACAATTCGATCAATACTATACAGTAGAATACTACCATTTTTGTCCTACAAGGAAATTAATACAACAACCAGACTGTATTGCAGATGAGCGATACAGCCAATCAGGGGCTTTGTATCAAGCTGCTTTGGCTGGTATGCCTGGATTTGAAAGTCATTCTGACCTAGCATCGAAAAAGAAGTTTGCAGGTGGACAATATACAATGGAGACTTTCACTCCCAAAGAATTATTCAACCATTGCCGGCATTCTCTACTCCCTCGTCATCGAGACAATTGATAGACTTTCTGCTGGTATCTAACAAAAATCACACAGACTGGACGTACAGACAGACAAACATTCACTCATCACTTCCTGGTGAGCCTTCAAATGTATGGTAACCACAATAGGCACATAAAAAGCTACTGGCTCTGCAGAACATCTACCTACCGCCCTCGGAGGTATCCCGTTTTTCTCCTGGGTAGAGGTATCCATCCAGTCGGACAATGCACTCAAGAAAATGGAAGCGAACCCATCATTCGGCGTTTGTTTTTGTGCTGGTGGGGTCAGGACATGGCATATATCGCTACACTCCACGACTGTTCAAGGTTTGGGCTTTTAAGAGACAGAACAGAACAGAACAACAGAACAGAATAGTTTACTTGTGTGGGTCATTAGCCCAATACAAAGGAGTGAGTACATGTTCAAAGATTTTTCATTTCAGCAAGTACATTTTCGAGATCTTAGATAACAGACTTCTTCACGGGGTAGTCTCTTTTCTCCAGAGCTTTAGTGTTTTAGATAAGAACCAAACTAAACTAGGACACCTCATGACGTGGGAAAGTTTCAGTGTTTGTCTCCCTCTAATACTTAGAATGATTATAGGCAGGTATTGCT
>JAWQFJ010007476.1:5000-35000 GCA_034096865.1 Theodoxus fluviatilis
AATAAATGATCTTGCTTCGACATAATCATAGCGAGTGGAATAATGATGCTCTTTTTGTAGAATGAAAAACTGTGCATACATTGGCAATCTTAGCCGAAGGATCAAGATTAGGTAGAAAGAAGTTCATTTCTACGGAATCTCTATTAAACACATATTGCTATGGTGCTAATGCAGTGACATCCCTTTTTGTGTTAATTCGCAGACAACTATTAATTTATTTAAAACAACTTCTTCTTTTAGCACTAAATTTCAATTTGAGCACTCCCGTGTAATGCGAGGCAGTCATTCAAATAACGTGATAGTTTGACCAAAATGAATGAATCAATTTCGTCCAAACTTCACCCCGTTACTTATAATATCAAGCATGAAGATGAGACCTGCGGGCTCTTGTTTCCTGTTGAAAGTCACGTGGTACACATGCTGGAGAAATGTTGCCCCCTGTTGAAAGTCACGTGGTACACATGCTGGAGAAATGTTGCCCCAGGCGATGAACCTAATAATGTACCAGCAAATCCTTACCCCAAGCAGTGTTCGAATCTGTTGTGGGAAGCTCCAGGGTAGACCATGTAGCAACCGCCAAGTTGCTTCAGGTTCCTCAGGCGCTGGAATTGTGGCGTGTTCACCACTTTCATGCACAACGGGTGAAATTCCATGTGGCCATGCACGGGATCATTAATCACCTTCAACACATACAAACAGGAGTGTCATTCCACCGTTCTTGTACCGTGGATATCTTTGCAATGCAGTTAACAACGATTGTTTTTAATAGCAAAGACAGAAAGTTGGGTCAAAGGTGGTCAAACCACTATACCAACGCCTAACGTACTCAGTCGACATGCATGGGAGAGTACAGAGGAAGGCGAAAGGTAAAGATAAAGGTGATTTTTCATATTGCGCCTTTTCCGCCCGTTGATGGTTGCTCAAACCGCACACATTTACCCCCTGGTCATCGAGCTACCTATTTTTATCAATGCAACACTACCTCAAACTTCCTGGGGAGCAAGCAACCAGGCTGCGGATGAACGTGCCAAAGTGAGCTTTCACTTTTGTCCAACTCAGCCTCAAAGACATCAACAAACAGAGTCTGGAGATTAACGCTGAAACTAGACACGCGGTGAGCGAGCTACTACTGGGGGGAAATGAACTGAACTGCATGGCAACAAAAATAGTTGAGAAATAATACAATGGGAATGTGCTCCTCTAACGCGTCAAAGCGCTTACAGAGCAAACTTTTTACAGCTGTGCATCTATATAGAGCCCTGAGTACCGCAGTACGATTGTAAGGCTACGCACTGACGCCCCTGCAGTGAAATATAAAGCACACAGTCGTTTTATGTCACATGACCCAACACAAATACCAGACCAGTCTCCAGCTGACTTTAACTTCTGCTGCTGGCCATGTTTCATAACTGTATCCACGAAACCATCACAGACTGGACATAGCATTCATCTCACTGGTATATGGACCGAACACCATGTCACTTCAGCCTCAGTCAGAGAGCTGAAGAAGCAGAGCGGAATCCCTGCGAAAGCTATGCGTGAGCGGCTTACATTTTTCCTTGTTTTAGTGCAATTTTTAACTTTCTTAATCATGGAAATATAACGTCTATCGAATTCTGACTCTCCGTTCCCATGCAGTAACAATGTTTTTGTGGAGAACTGTTTCGTTGATACCGTAATAGTTTACTGTCTGAAAGGTTTCATTCATGCCTCTGAGCAAGTCTACCTAAACTGTGCCAGACTTTACATAACGGGAAATACAAATGATTCACACTTACCGTTATCGATAGTGAGGGCTGCATGTTTGCGTCCTTCCTATAAAGACAAGATGTACACAGAAGTAGAGGACACTGGTAAAGCTGCTGGCTTTGTAAATCGATCTCTACTCACAAATGGATCTCTTACGGTTAGACACCATGTTTTCCCACATTTCTGTTGTGACTTACACCCTGATGCTGTTATGCCTCTAGATGCATTTCCTTTTACCTGTCGAAGAGGATTTCAAGAAACGTAGTTTCCTCCACGACAGGTAAAGGGAAATGCATCTAGAAGTATAACAGGATCAGGGTGTAAGTCACAACAGAAATGTGGGAAAACATGGTGTCTAACCGTAAGAGATCCATTTGTGAGTAGAGATCGATTTACAAAGCCAGCAGCTTTACCAGTGTCCTCTACTTCTGTGTACATCTTGTCTTTATAGGAAGGACGCAAACATGCAGCCCTCACTATCGATAACGGTAAGTGTGAATCATTTGTATTTCCCGTTATGTAAAGTCTGGCACAGTTTAGGTAGACTTGCTCAGAGGCATGAATGAAACCTTTCAGACAGTAAACTATTACGGTATCAACGAAACAGTTCTCCACAAAAACATTGTTACTGCATGGGAACGGAGAGTCAGAATTCGATAGACGTTATATTTCCATGATTAAGAAAGTTAAAAATTGCACTAAAACAAGGAAAAATGTAAGCCGCTCACGCATAGCTTTCGCAGGGATTCCGCTCTGCTTCTTCAGCTCTCTGACTGAGGCTGAAGTGACATGGTGTTCGGTCCATATACCAGTGAGATGAATGCTATGTCCAGTCTGTGATGGTTTCGTGGATACAGTTATGAAACATGGCCAGCAGCAGAAGTTAAAGTCAGCTGGAGACTGGTCTGGTATTTGTGTTGGGTCATGTGACATAAAACGACTGTGTGCTTTATATTTCACTGCAGGGGCGTCAGTGCGTAGCCTTACAATCGTACTGCGGTACTCAGGGCTCTATATAGATGCACAGCTGTAAAAAGTTTGCTCTGTAAGCGCTTTGACGCGTTAGAGGAGCACATTCCCATTGTATTATTTCTCAACTATTTTTGTTGCCATGCAGTTCAGTTCATTTCCCCCCAGTAGTAGCTCGCTCACCGCGTGTCTAGTTTCAGCGTTAATCTCCAGACTCTGTTTGTTGATGTCTTTGAGGCTGAGTTGGACAAAAGTGAAAGCTCACTTTGGCACGTTCATCCGCAGCCTGGTTGCTTGCTCCCCAGGAAGTTTGAGGTAGTGTTGCATTGATAAAAATAGGTAGCTCGATGACCAGGGGGTAAATGTGTGCGGTTTGAGCAACCATCAACGGGCGGAAAAGGCGCAATATGAAAAATCACCTTTATCTTTACCTTTCGCCTTCCTCTGTACTCTCCCATGCATGTCGACTGAGTACGTTAGGCGTTGGTATAGTGGTTTGACCACCTTTGACCCAACTTTCTGTCTTTGCTATTAAAAACAATCGTTGTTAACTGCATTGCAAAGATATCCACGGTACAAGAACGGTGGAATGACACTCCTGTTTGTATGTGTTGAAGGTGATTAATGATCCCGTGCATGGCCACATGGAATTTCACCCGTTGTGCATGAAAGTGGTGAACACGCCACAATTCCAGCGCCTGAGGAACCTGAAGCAACTTGGCGGTTGCTACATGGTCTACCCTGGAGCTTCCCACAACAGATTCGAACACTGCTTGGGGTAAGGATTTGCTGGTACATTATTAGGTTCATCGCCTGGGGCAACATTTCTCCAGCATGTGTACCACGTGACTTTCAACAGGGGGCAACATTTCTCCAGCATGTGTACCACGTGACTTTCAACAGGAAACAAGAGCCCGCAGGTCTCATCTTCATGCTTGATATTATAAGTAACGGGGTGAAGTTTGGACGAAATTGATTCATTCATTTTGGTCAAACTATCACGTTATTTGAATGACTGCCTCGCATTACACGGGAGTGCTCAAATTGAAATTTAGTGCTAAAGAAGAAGTTGTTTTAAATAAATTAATAGTTGTCTGCGAATTAACACAAAAAGGGATGTCACTGCATTAGCACCATAGCAATATGTGTTTAATAGAGATTCCGTAGAAATGAACTTCTTTCTACCTAATCTTGATCCTTCGGCTAAGATTGCCAATGTATGCACAGTTTTTCATTCTACAAAAAGAGCATCATTATTCCACTCGCTATGATTATGTCGAAGCAAGATCATTTATTGCTTTGATCTTGTAAGTTCAGAAAAGCGTCTCAGTACTTCATTATATTCATGCATCTGACGGCACGTGATGTTGAGGTCAGGGAACTCTGACAAAGGTTAATCAGACTCCTTGTGTCCTATTGATTACTGACCATAGTGAATTAGAGGAAAGTTTTTGACAGGAAGTCAGTATAGCTCAAACCTTTTTCCTGAAAGAATGTTACTACGTGTGGATGTCTATACAGTCTTCAAGTAGCAACTTGCCTAGTAAAATACTGATTTCGATTTCAAAGGGAGCAGACATGCTTGTCGTCCAGAATAATGTACTTTTGTCTAATACTCTTTTCGTTATTGTTTCATCATGCATTAAAATGCTTTTATCACACTTCCTCCGAATACGACGCAACGTAAAGGAATTTATTATGTTTGGTTATCGTCGGGTGGGATCCTATTCATTCTTTTTATCTAAAATGTGGTTGTCCTCAAATGCGTACGCAATACATGTACATGGACACACGAGGTAACTTGAACTTTGCTTCCTTTCACGTGTGCAGTGTGAGCTACCTGGCCATGAAGGTAGCAACTACTCTGAAGTTGAGACAGCCGATACTGAACATCACTGACGAAGATGTTCTCTGCGTTGCCATAGCCGGCCTCTGCCATGACCTGGGTAAGTGCCTCGCGTAACCAACGCAGTCTCGCTGTGGATATTTATGCTGTCAGTTGAAAACGATATCTGCTTGTTTTGTATCACTTAGACTATCTATCCCCGAATCTCAGTGTATCTCTTTCCTCTCCTTTACAACTCTTCTCAGACCATATCCCCAAGTGAAATAGAGAGGGCACACACAAACACACACACATACACACACACACACACACACACACACACACACAAAGGCACACAAAGACACACATATACAAAGACACACACAACATACACAAAGACACACACACACGCAAACACACACACACACACACACACACACACACACACATAGACACACACACACACACAGACACTCACACACGCACACACACACACACAAACACACACACATACGCAAAGACACATACACACACACACACACACATAAAAACACACACATAAAAACACACACATACACATATACACAGACAGACAGGCACACACACATGCATACACACACACACACACATACACACACACACACACACACACACACACAAACACACACACACACACACACACAATTACACACAGACAGACACACACACACACACACACACACGCACAAACACAGACGCACACACACACACTCACAACACACACACACACACACACACACACACACACACACACACACACACACACAAGCAGACAGAGACACACAACAGAGACAGACATAGACAGAGGCAGACGCGGACCGAGACAGACGCGGACCGCGACAAGCGGACAGAGACAGGGACAGAGACAGGGGCAGATCCGGACAGGGACAGACGCGGACAGAGACAGGGACAGATCCGGACAGGGACAGACGCGGACAGTGGCAGACGCGGACAGAGACAGACGCGGACAGAGACAGGGACAGAGACAGGGACAGAGACAGACGCGGACAGACACAGGGACAGATCCGGACAGGGACAGACGCGGACAGTGGCAGACGCGGACAGAGACAGACGCGGACAGAGACAGGGACAGAGACAGAGGCAGAGACAGGGACAGAGACAGGGACAGAGACAGGGACAGAGACAGGGACAGAGACAGACGCGGACAGAGACAGACGCGGACAGACACAGGGACAGAGGCGGACAGAAACAGACGCGGACAGAGACAGAGACAGACGCGGACAGAGACAGAGACTGGGACAGAGGCGGAAGCGGTCAGAGACAGGGACAGAGGCGGACACGGACAGAGACAGACACAAACAGAGACAGACATAGAGGCAGACATAGACAGAGACAGACGCGGACAGAGACAGGGACAGAGACAGACGCGGACAGAGACAGGGACAGAGACAGACGCGGACAGAGACAGGGACAGAGGCGGACTGGGACAGACGAGGACAGAGACAGAAACAGAGACGGACGCGGACAGAGACAGACGCGGACAGAGACAGAAACAGAGGCGGACTGGGACAGACGCGGACAGAGACAGAAACAGAGGCTGACTGGGACAGAGACAGACGCGGACAGAGACAGGGACAGAGACAGACGCGGACAGAGGCAGACGCGGACAGAGACAGGGACAGACGCGGACAGAGACAGGGACAGAGACAGGGACAGAGACATACGCGGACAGAGGCAGACGCGGATAAAGACAGACGCGGACAGAGGCGGACGCGGACAGAGACAGACGCGGACAGAGACAGACGCGGACAGAGACAGACGCGGACAGAGACAGACGCGGACAGAGACAGACGCGGACAGAGACAGACGCGGACAGAGGCGGACGCGGACAGAGACAGACGCGGACAGAGGCAGACGCGGACAGAGGCAGACGCGGACAGAGGCAGACGCGGGCAGAGACAGACGCGGACAGAGACAGACGCGGACGGAGACAGGGACAGAGACAGGGACAGAGACAGACGCGGACAGAGACAGACGCGGACGGAGACAGGGACAGAGACAGGGACAGAGACAGACGCGGTCAGAGACAGACCCGGACAGAGGCAGGGACAGAGGCAGACGCGAACAGAGACAGGGACAGAGACAGACGCGGATAGAGACAGACGCGGACAGAGACAGGGACAGAGGCAGACGCGAACAGAGACAGGGACAGAGACAGACGCGGATAGAGACAGACGCGGTCAGAGACAGACGCGGACAGAGACAGGGATAGAGACAGACGCGGACAGAGACAGGGACAGAGACAGACGTGGACAGAGACAGACGCGGACAGAGAGGGACAGAGACAGACGCGGACAGAAACAGACGTGGACAGAGACAGACCCGGACAGAGACAGACGTGGACAGAGACAGACGCGGACAGAGACAGACGCGAATAGAGACAGACGCGGACAGAGGCAGATGCGGACAGAGGCGGACGCGGACAGAGACAGACGGGGACAGAGGCAGACGCGGACAGAGGCAGACGCGGACAGAGGCAGACGCGGGCAGAGACAGACGCGGACAGAGACAGACGCGGACGGAGACAGGGACAGAGACAGACGCGGTCAGAGACAGACGCGGTCAGAGACAGACGCGGACAGAGACAGGGACAGAGACAGACGCGGTCAGAAACAGACGCGGACAGAGACAGACGCGGACAGAGACAGACGCGGTCAGAGACAGACGCGGACAGAGGCAGGGACAGAGGCAGACGCGGACAGAGACAGGGACAGAGGCAGACGCAGACAGAGACAGACGCGGACAGAGACAGGGACAGAGACAGACGCGGTCAGAGACAGACGCGGACAGAGACAGGGACAGAGGCAGACGCGAACAGAGACAGGGACAGAGACAGACGCAGACAGAGACAGGGACAGAGGCAGACGCAGACAGAGACAGACGCGGACAGAGACAGACCCGGACAGAGACAGGTACAGAGACAGACGCGGACAGTGGCAGACGTGGACAGAGACAGACCCGGACAGAGGCAGGAACAGAGACAGACGCGGACAGAGACAGGGACAGAGGCAGACGCGGACAGAGACAGACGCGGACAGAGACAGACCCGGACAGAGGCAGGGACAGAGACAGACGCGGACAGAGACAGGGACAGAGGCAGACGCGGACAGAGACAGACGCGGACAGAGACAGGGACAGAGACAGACGCGGACAGAGACAGGGACAGAGACAGGGACAGAGACAGACGCGGACAGAGACAGGGACAGAGGCAGACGTGGACAGAGACAGACCCGGACAGAGGCAGGGACAGAGACAGACGCGGACAGAGACAGAGACAGAGACAGACGCAGACAGAGACAGACGCGGACAGAGACAGACGCGGACAGAGACAGACCCGGACAGAGGCAGGGACAGAGACAGACGCGGACAGAGACAGACCCGGACAGAGGCAGGGACAGAGACAGGGACAGAGGCAGACGCGGACAGAGACAGACGCGGACAGAGACAGGGACAGAGACAGACGCGGACAGAGACAGACGCGGACAGAGACAGGGACAGAGACAGACGCGGTCAGAGACAGACGCGGACAGAGGCAGGGATAGAGGCAGACGCGAACAGAGACAGACGCGGACAGAGACAGACCCGGACAGAGACAGGTACAGAGACAGACGCGGACAGTGGCAGACGTGGACAGAGACAGGGACAGAGACAGACGCGGACAGTGGCAGACGTGGACAGAGACAGGGACAGAGACAGACGCGGAAAGAGACAGATGCGGACAGAGACAGGGACAGAGGCGGACGCGGACAGAGACACCGACAGAGACAGACGCGGACAGAGACAGGGACAGAGGCGGACGCGGACGGAAACAGGGACGGGAACAGACGCGGACAGAGACATACGCGGACAGAGACACGGACAGAGGCAGACGCGGACGGAGACAGACGCGGACAGAGACAGACGCGGACATAGACAGACGCGGACATAGACAGACACGGACAGAGACATTCGCGGACAGAGACACGGACAGAGACAGATGCGTACAGAGACATACGCGGACAGAGACACAGACAGAGACATACGCGGACAGAGACACAGACAGAGACAGACGCGGACAGAAACAGACAGAGACAGACAGAGACAGGGAAAGAGGCGGACAGTGGCAGACAGAGACATAGACAGACACGGACAGAGGCGGACGCGGACAGAGACAGACGCGGACAGAGACAGTCGCGGACAGAGACAGACGCGAACAGAGACAGTCGCGGACAGAGACAGACGCGGACAGAGACAGACGCGGATAGAGACATACGTGGACAGAGGCAGACGCGGATAAAGACAGACGCGGACAGAGGCGGACGCGGACAGAGACAGACGCGGACAGAGACAGACGCGGACAGAAACAGACGCGGACAGAGACAGATGCGGACAGAGACAAACAGAGACAGGGACAGAGGTGGACAGTGGCAGACAGAGACAGGGACAGAATCGGACAGTGGCAGACAGAGGCAGACAATGGCAGACAGAGACAGAGACGGACACTGGCAGACAGAGACAGGGACAGAGACGGACACGGACAGAGACAAACAGAGACAGACACGGACAGAGACAGTCACGGACAGAGACAGATACAGGCAAAGACAGAGACAAAGACAAACATAGACAGACAGACAGAGACAGAGACAGACAGAGACAGACAGAGAGACATAGACAGACATAGATAGACAGAGACAGAAACAGAGACAGACATATGCAATGACATTCAGAGACAGACATACAAACATAGACAGACACAGACAGTTACAGACATAGAGACACACAGACAGACAGACAATTACTTAGAGAGAGATAAACAGAGACAGTGACTGACAGACAGATACAGACATAGGGGCAAACATAGTCAGAGATAGACAGACAGAGAGACAGAGACAGGCATGGACAGAGACAGACAGAGACAAAGAGAGACAGAGACAAACATAGACAGAGGCAGACAGAGACAGAGACAGGCAGAAACGGAGACAGATATAGACAGAGACAGACATGAACAGAGACAGAGACAAACATAGACAGAGGCAGACAGAGACAGAGACGGGCAGAAACGGAGACAGATATAGACAGAGACAGACATAAACAGAGACAGAGACAGACAGCGACAGAGACACGACAGAGAGACAAAACAGAGACAGACGTAGACAGATACAGACATTGACAGAGACAGACGTAGACAGAGACAAACATAGACAAATACAGACATTGAAAGAGACAGACATAGACACAGACAGACTTAGACAGAGACAAACATAGACAGATACAGACATAGACACAGACAGACATAGACAGAGATAAACATAGACAGAGACAGACATAGACACAGACAGACGTAGACAGAGACAGACATAGACAGACAGACAGACAGAGACAGACATAGACAGAGACAGACATAGACAGAGACAGACATAGACAGAGACAGACATAGACAGAGACAGACATAGACAGAGACAGACATAGACAGAGACAGACATAGACAGAGACAGACATAGACAGAGACAGACATAGACAGAGACAGACAGACAGACAGACAGAGACAGACAGAACAGAGCAGACAGAGACAGACAGACAGACAGACAGACAGGGACAGACATGGACAGATATAGACATTGACAGAGACAGACATGGACAGAGACAGACATGGACAGAGACAGACATGGACAGATACATACAATGACAGACACAGACAGGGATAGAGACAGATATGGACAGAGACAGACGGGGACAGAGACAGACGCGGACAGAGACAGACGCGGACAGAGACATGGACAGAGGCAGACATGGACAGAGACAGACATCGACAGAGACAGACAGGGATAGAGACAGACATGGACAGAGACAGACATGGACAGATACATACAATGACAGACACAGACAGGGATAGAGACAGATATGGACAGATACATACAATGACAGACACAGATAGGGATAGAGACATATATGGACAGACATAGACATTGACAGACATAGACATTGACAGAGACAGACATAGACAGAGACAGACATAGACACAGGCAGACATAGACAGAGACAGACATAGACAGAGACAGACATAGACACAGGCAGGCATGGACATAGACAAACATGGACAGAGACAGACGCGGACAGAGACAGACATAGACAGAGGCAGACAGAGACAGAGACAGAGGCATACATAGACAGGGACAGACATGGACAGACATAGACATTGACAGAGACAGACATGGACAGAGACAGACAGAGACAAACATGGACAGAGACAGACAGAGACAGAGTCAGGCCGAGAGAGACACAGAGACAGACGCGGACAGACAGAGACATATATGGACAGAGAGAGAGAGAGAGAGAGAGAGAGAGAGAGAGATGAGAGAGAGAGAGAGAGAGAGAATGAGAGAGAGAGAATGAGAGAGAGAGAGAAAGAGAGAGAAAGAGAAAGAGAGAGAGAGAGAACTATTTCTTTTTCTTTTTCACACAGGACATGGCCCCTTCAGCCACCTCTTCCAAGTAGTCTTGAAGGAGTCAGGAGCAATTTGGACGGTACAGAACGTCATTTAACAGCTTTTTATTCTTTTACGGATGTCTCTTTGACACAGTTTCCAAAATTGTTGTTTATGTCAAATAAATTAGTCAGGCAATTGTGTCACTTAGGTACTTTCCTGCTTCACAGAGTTGTAGTAATGATGCTTTGTGTAAGACTGAGAATGAGGAAAAAACCCACCTCACAATGAATTTAATGTTTTGTTTGGACGAAGCACGATAAACACAAAGCGCTTTGACAAAAAGAGAAATAAACATGATTGATTTAAATAACATATTTCTTTGGAACCGCAATTCACCTCAGACCTACATCCTCTTGCTGAATTTTCCATACATAATTTAATCAAGTCTCCGTGGAGATGTGCGAGTTTAGCCTGTCATCGGATGACAAAATCGACAAAGTTAATAACACAACGTTAACCTTGATACGCAACGAAATATTGTGTCATGCAGCCATCGAAGTGGAAGGGTATTCGAAGTTTGTCCAGTCATTGATCTGCATGTCCTTGAGCTTGAAAAAACTGTGTTACTCCCATCTGTCTTCAAACATGCCCTTGCATTGCAGCACGAGGAAGCTTCCGAAAAAATGTTCGACTTCATGTGGAAGGAGAATAAACTCGAAGATGAGTTCAAGAAATACGGAATGGACTCAACCCACAAGGAGGTCATCAAACGCCTCATCGCAGGAAAACCCACGGATGTAAGACAAACTTCGCCCTTGATATTTATGTTTTACAACTGTGTACCTCTACTCATTAAGTGGGATGTTATCTCATTAGGTATCTTCCATCTCAGTGACGGTAATTCGAAACAAACGGCATCGTGTTTAAAAGAAAAATAAACCTTAATCATCTCTGTCCAAGATCAAGGAATGCGTTTATCCACTTGGGGACCTCGTGTATGAAAGAGAGATGTAAGGCAGTAAACTTTGTTGAAATATTTTAACACGTTTTGATGTATCACACACGTCATGCAAGAACACATTAATCAACGCATGGAGCCATGCAGAACAAACTGAATACCTTGAATGCCTGGTGTCATAAGGGTTACACTTGAGTAAAACTTGCAAAATTGCCACTGGCCTCCTCTCTCTCTCTCTCTCTCTCTCTCTCTCTCTCTCTCTCTCTCTCTCTCTCTCTCTTTCTCTCTGTCTCTCTCTCTCTTTCTCTCTCTCTTTCTCTCTCTCTCTCTCTCTCTCTTTTTCTCTCTCTCTCTCATGTGGTCAGACTGACATCTTTGCGTGCTCCTCGGGGCTAAAACAAGGCTGTAAACTCAGTTCGATACTATTTCTTACTTAATTCCTTGACTGATGACATCTTCGTACACAGTAAGCATGGTATGCAGCTTATGTCTAATGCGCCTGTCGAGTGCTCTCCTCTTCGCAGACGATGTCTCTTTGCTCTCTGACACTGTAGTAAGTCTGGAAAACGCAACAGACAAACTTTGTATGAAAGTTGACACATAAAACAAAACTAGTTGTCTGCAGACTAGGTGGACATTTGGTCAGACATAAAAGATGGTATATCGGTGATGCATCCGATATAGTAAGTGAATACAAGCATTTTTGTAACTTGCTATTCACAATCGTGTGCTCAAATGTGACGCAACATTACTCTACCAATTGAGCGACAGTTGCTCTTTTACTTCTGTTAAGGTCATGGAGAAAAATTTCTCAAGTAACACCGGACGTATATTTTAAGTTGTTAGAATCACAGATACAGCCGATTCTTATGAACGGGGCTGAAATCTGGTAAAGGGATAATTGTTACACTGCAGAAAGTATACGAGGTGCGATCAAAAAGTTCCTGGACGTTCCCTTTTGCGTACAGTTGCAACCCTTCAAGAGCTTTTTGAATGTTTCTTCAAGTATTCGTAATGTTATGGTTTATTGGGACACTCGGCGCTTTCATCTGTCTGTCAGTGCCAAGTTATGCAGTATGAAGTGCCGGTTGAATCTTTTGAAAATGGATGAAAGCAGGTTTCCTTATAGAGTATACCAGATGGTGCTGTGTACATCCAACGATGGTTCTTGGGCATCCAAGGTAAAGAAGTTGCTTGCATAATGCAATTATGAAGAGGTATGGGCAAATCGGAGGGTTTCAGATGAGACAGCATTTCTGAGAAACATCGGAAAGAAACTCATGGGCAGATTTCATTCTGTGTGGGAAGCACAGGTTATTAAGAGCGGTAGATATTCCGTCAACAGAGTTTTCCAAACATCACGTGACTCTGAAGAGTACCTCCATGATGCAGATAAACAGATTATTTAGAGATGCTTATATACGACTGAGAATGGGAATGACTTATTTGTGTACCCATTAGTTTAAATATGGCCTGAAAAAGGAGTTAAGTCTCCGAAAGCTTGCCTCTAGTACGTCGGATCGCCAGACTTTGTTGGTACCCCTCCTCTTATTGTTTAAGACTATAGTCTGACACCGACCCCTCCCCTCTATCAATATGTCAGAATTTACAAAATGGCATTGTGTTTGCTATCCTTTGAACAAAAAGAAACAAAGGTATAGGACTTGCACTTAAGGATTTCGATGTTACACTGATATTTACTGACTGACTGACTGATTGAAGGAATGAATAGATGGATGAAGGAGTGTGCGAGCGTTACAGATTATCCGCCTTTGTAGGCTATTCAAGACCGATGACTGAATTTACCAGAGCTGGTTGGAGCAATTCAAGTTTCGATTTTTCTTATTGTTCGCCATTTAGAACTCCCGTAGGGAGATGCGGTGGGCCTGTTCTTACCCCCCAGTCCACATGATGGTTCAAGAACACAAACGTGCCATGCAAGAGCCCAACGAAATTCTTAACAAAGTGAACGCTTTTCGTTAGTCTCGTGTCAAACTGTATTCATCGAAAACAACATTGGACAAATGAAGGATGACTAGATCAACTGCAGACGCCATAAATCGATACGGTAAACTCGCCATCAACCGATGGAATCGGTTAAAAATTACCCTGAAACCAGTTTGTGGGGTCTCCGTTCGCTGGGAAACGATACTCTGGACTTACAGCCAGTAGATCACGTTTCTTGCAAGTCTCCACTGTTCCTCGGTAAAAATTTTATTTGTTGCATTTTAAGGGTTGGAAGATATTTCGTAGCGACACGTAAAATCATAATCGCATCACGGGAATCAGTGGCCACTCCACAGCTTAATATGTTCAGAGTCAGAAGCAGGGTTGCAGAGTCTATTGGATGGAATGTATGACTATTGCATTAGATGGCAACTTCACGTTAATATTAACAAGACTAAAATTAGAAACAAACCTGTCTTCTTGTTTAATAGTGAGCCAATTGAAGTTGTGTCTGATGTTATGTATTTGGGATTAAGATTGAACTATAATAATAAGTTTTCAGTCGCTCAGAAAAATTTATTTGATCGAGCTTCGATAGCAATGTTTTCTTTGCTGAGAACCTGTAGAAAATTGTCTCTCCCAGCTGATATACAGATTGACCTGTTTGATAAGATGATAGCTCCTATTTTGTTGTATGGCTCTGAAGTTTGGGGTTTTAGTTCGTGCGAAATCGCAACTAGATTACAGCTTCGCTTTTATAAAACTGTATTCAAGTTGAGAATTTCATCACCCAATGCTATGGTTTTTGGTGAGTTGGGAAAAATACCTTTACACATTAACGCTAAACGTAGATTACTATGCTATTGGTATAAATTAGTAAATCCTAAGAACCGAAATAACTTATCAAGCATTGCATACTGGTTTTCTTATAAAATGTTTGCGTTAGATTTGTTAGATTCTGAATATTTATCTTTAAAAAAAAACCATTCTGGATAGTTTAGGATTATCAGGATTTTGGACCCTACAAGGAAACTTACAATTTTGAGCAACTTGGTTTAAAGAAAAGGTCAGGAGGTGCTTGTACGACCAGTATATTCAACAGTGGTTTACAGAGATAGATACTAAAGACGTGTTTTATAACTATAGAATGTACAAAGATGAATTTGTGTGTGAAGATTACAGTGTGTTTCATTTATGAAATTCAGAACCTTCAACAATAGACTGCCAGTGCAAACAAATTGTTATCTAAATGTGCAAAGATCGGAACGCCTTTGTACAAAATGTGCTTCCGGCGACATTGGGGATGAATACCATTATGTGTTTGTTTGTGAGTTTTTCAAAGATGAGCGATGTAAATTTTTGTCAGCTTACTTTTGTAGAAGACCAAATAGCATAAAATGTAAGCAACTCTTTGGTAGCAGAAAGAAGAAGGTACTGTCAAAACTAGTTGAATTCCTAAATACTATTTGTAAAAAAATTACCTGAATAACTCTAAGCCACAATTCCAAGGCATATGCTGCGTGTATTGAGTTGTATTTTTTCCTCCATATGCAATTTTTCCTCATTATACATTTCGTTATTCCGTGTGTGTGTGGTTTTTTTTTTCTTTCTCTTTTTCAATTTTTTTTTTCTTTTTCTTTTTTTCTTCCTCTTCCAATTATGTATGTTATAGTTTGTTTTGTTGTCAATATTCTATATGCCCCCAAGGGTAATGAATAAACTGTGCCATGCCTTTAAGGGCCTGGCACCCAAACTTGAAACTAATCTTTTGCAAATGGATGTTTTTAGTTTTAGATTTCGTGATACCTTGTTCATGTATTCGTTCCATAGACAAATCTCCATATTGCTGTTTTAATGAGCGTCTCCCTCCAGTGTATACGTTTTTTGTCATGTTGCCAAGCACGTGACCTGCGCAAGGAGGTTAGGTCAATGTAATCTAAAGTAAATGCCGACATTGGTTTCTGATGCAGTTTTTGTGTGTCGCTTTCGCACCTCCTGGTGCTGCCGAAAGAGAGAGAGAGAGAGAGAGAGAGAGAGAGAGAGAGAGAGCGGGAGTGTGTGTGTGTGTGAGAGAGAGAGAGAGAGAGAGAAAGTGAGAGAGAGAGAAAGAGAGAGAAAAAAGAGAGAGAGAGGATATAAGTGTATTTTATCTCCCTTCATTGTTGAAGAGAGAGAGAGAGTGAGAGAGAGTGAGAGAGAGAGAACATGTGAGAGAGAGAGAGAGAAAGTGAGAGAGAGAGAAAGTGAGAGACAGAGCGAGAGAGCGAGAGAGAGAGAGAGAGAGAGGATATAAGCATATTTTATCTCCCTTTATTGTTGAAGAGAGAGAGAGTGAGAGTGAGAGAGAGTGAGAGAGAGAGAGAAAGTGAGAAAGAGAGAAAGTGAGAGAGAGAAAGTGAGAGAGAGAGAGAGCGAGAGAGAGAGAGAGTGAGAGTGAGAGAGAGAGAAAGTGAGAGAGAGAGAGAGGAATATAAGTGTATGTTTATCTCCCTTTATTGTTTGAAAATATTCAGTGGAGCGCAGATGGTAATGCCAGCATTACATTAAGTAACACTTTTTTTCCACCACGTACTCAGTTTAATATTGTAAATATTGAGGCGAGCGAGGTCAGCTCCATTTGGGGGATTCTAGAGCTGTTGGAAGGGCCAACCTGCAGTTTAAAAACAATCTGAAAATACATAGTTCTTCCATCCCAGAGTCACTGGGGACTCTTGACAAAAACGATTGTCTATGAGGTACATGTAAACAAACTAAGTGGGTTCTATCAAAGTGATTTACATGAGGATATATGAAGAGGTAATTGTTTGGAGGGTTACAAGTCGCAATGGATGATGAGTTGGTATTTCCATGGGAACAGTATCCATACACAGAGACGGAAAGGAAAATATTTTCAATATACATCACAACAAACGTGTACAGTGAGGTATCTTTGCAAGTACAGATCGGATGCGATGCAGTAAACACATGTCAATAATAAGTAATACTAATCTACAGTAGCACATGAGAGATTGCACGAAAAATTCACAATGGGGAAATTATCCGCGTAATTAATGAGAACATTGTTTAGATGGGTGGCTGGAGGGGCATGAGAGGGAGAACAAAAGAAAAAAGTGTGAAAACGTTGTTGGTCTTGGAGGGTGCTGTGGATGCTAGAGCATGCGCCGTGCCATTTCTGCGCATGTTCATTTTCAGACTCCAAGGAGATTAAAGGCAGTCCGCAACAACGTAGTTTTCGGCGACCTTCCTAAATGATTTTCCCCGACAGTACAGTACACACAGTACACAGTAATTTATTGCGCCAAGTGACATCATTTAAAAAACGGGCACGAGGAAAACTAAGTGATGAAGGCTAAAAGAAACAAAACAAAAAGCCAAACACACGCATCGCTTACACACCCTAACACGCCGTTTATGCAAAAAACATGGACATTTCCCGATGTACCTCACTCACGACACACACGCAGCTGCACACAGACAAGAGATAAGACTACACCTGAAACCAAAAGGGTTAACTGGTAAATGGCAAAGTTCTTCTATGTACGGAACTATCATCTTCATTAGCCAAAGGAATTTAGTCCCAAAGTCTAGTTTTGCGTTCTAAAGAATATCTCAAATGGCGTATTGCTATGATAGGTTTTGTAATATAACCCATATCGTATTCTTTACAGGATGAAAAGACAACAAAAGGATTTCTGTTCCAGGTGAGTGCAAGGCAGCCCAAAGTGTTCAGCCTTAGTCGTCCAGATTGAGGCCCGTAAAACTTGCTTCGGCGAAAATATTTAGTATTCGTTACATATTAAAATGTATCAATGAGACTAAATGCTTTCAGATACATGTATATATATATATATATATATATATATATATATATATATATACATGTGTGTGTGTGTTACTGCAATATATATTGAAGTAATGCAATCATGTAAGTATGTGTTTGCTTGTCTGCTTTTGTAACGAATCTATAGAGAGGATATTGTGTTTTAAGGCTGTCGTCACTTCAAAAGGGCGAACTCTTGAGACAGACTTACCAAAAGAAATAAACAGGCAATTGTGTTACCCTTCTTTACTTGACTGGTTTACTAAAGGCGGACTTGACTTATTTTTGGCTGCAGTTTCTGAGGTTAATTACACTTTTGGAAACTTTAGCAATCCTGTAACAAAGAATGATGCAATTGACTAACAGGTTGTTGATATTTTGGATGATGATTTGTTTTTTGCTTTTGCATCATCCTTTGCTCTGAAAATAAACTGTCGGGATTTTATTTCCTGACATGTCGTTTTTTGTGCATGCCCCTGAGTCAACATCCGGCCAAATGTTACAAAGTATTGAGTTTTTTTCTCAAGTCTTCGAGCCTTCTCTTATCATGGCATTGGCAAGAAATTTTCTATTATCAAACTAGTGTTCTGGTTCACTCATGACTATCTAAAACGAACATTCTGGAGTATGTCAGCATTTGCACTGCTGCATTTTCATTCGGGGTCTCAAACTTTATTGAGGAGCACTGGCTTGTATTGGAAAAAAGGACCATTGTTACTTTACTTAATTTTAAATTGTTTGCTGCCATCGTTATATGTCCAGAATTTGTTCTTTGGAGATGCTTGTTGTGTAGATCGTTGCCAACAACCGGAACGGTATCGACGTGGACAAGTGGGACTACCTGGCCAGAGATGCCCTCAATACTGGGATGCCCAGCAGCTTTGACCACAGGCGTCTCATGAAGTTCGTCAGGGCAATCAAGGATGAGGATGAGGACGAGTGGGTGCTGTGCACCCGAGACAAAGTGAGACGTTTCGGTTCACGTTTACCTCCAAGCTAACATTGCTTTTTGTAAAATGTGGTCAATCGCGTTTGTTTCATGGTAATGGCCGTTTTCCCAAGGTCCCGTAAACTGCTTTTTAATCTGATTTACCACGTATGATGAATGCGCATGAGAGTATGCGTGTTTGTGTGGGTGCGCGTGCATTCGTGTGAGCGTCATTTAGTGCATCTGTGTGTGTGTGTGTGTGTGTGTGTGTGTGTGTGTGTGTGTGTGTGTGTGTGTGTGTGAGAGAGAGAGAGAGAGAGAGAGAGAGAGAGAACTGAACTGAACAAGTTTAATGTGTAGGCCACCGGCCTATTACATGGGCGAGAAAAACGCGAACAGAGCACAATTATGTACAAGAAGTACATCAAAAACTGGCAACCAGTTTAGGAAGCGCGCACGGGTGAATAGTCTCTATCAATGAGAAAGTTCACGTTCTCCGTGCAGCCCGTGTGGGCTGTTGTCGCGTCGGCGGCGTCCTGCTCGTTTCTGGGTTCTTTCGCTGGCAGCATCCCTGTCACGCTGGCGAACAGCTGATCGCAGACGAAGCGTAGATTGGGTCAGCCTTGGAGCTCCTGTCGGGGACAAAAGGCAGGTCTTGTAGTGGGACGTTTCACGATCCCTCGGACGAACGGCAGAGGTCGACGGTAGAGGCGGAGTTAGATCTGACACAGCACAAGGGTGACAAGCCTCGGCAACTCCACTTCTCAGTGCACTCATTTGCTCCTGCAAGGCACGAGAAATGCCCTCAGAAATCTTGCTCATCACGTTTTGAAAGTCTTCCACTGTTGCTTCATTGCTACGAGGTGATTTTGCAGCACCGTGAGGGTCATTTTGAAGTGTTGGCATTTCTGTGGCAAGTGGTTCCTTGTTCGGAACTGAGGCAGCTTTTTCCTCATGGTGGTTGACAGAGTTCGAGGGGTCAGAGGTCACGGATGACACGGAGAGAGAGAGAGAGAGAGAGAGAGAGAGAGGGAGGGGGAGGGGAGAGAAAGAAATGGGAGAAAGAGAGAAGAGAGAGAGAGAGAGAGAGAGAGAGAGAGGGGGGGGGGATAGAGAGAGAGAGGGGGGGGGGAGAGGGGAGGAGAGAAAGAGAGAGAGAGAGAGAGAGAGAGAGAGAGAGAGAGAGGGGGGGGGAGAGATAGAGAGAGAGGGGGGGGAGAGGGGAGGAGAGAAAGAAAGGGAGAGAGAGAGGGAGGGGAGAGGGGGGAGGGGGGGGGGAGAGGGGGGGGGAGAGGAGGGGTGGAGAGAAAGGGAGAGAGAGAAAGAGAGAGAGAGAAAGAGAGAGATAGAGAAAGAGAGAGAGAGAGAGAGAGAGAGAGAGAGAGAAACATTTCTCCTCACATATGACACTGCAACAATACGTTGTAGAAGTAGGAAGGAGCTCTTTCGCTAGTATGTCCCACTTCATACCCAACCTGAATACCCTACTGAAACAAAACGCTGCGGGAATGATTTGCATTTCTGAGACTTTTACAGGTGAACTATCAACCTGTGTGACAGAATTCTACATGATGAATGCTGCAAGCAAATTATTTGCTAGAGGATATTTAACTCTCTCTAATTTAATTGTGTGTAGAAAATTGTTTCGTTCATCTGATATTTTCTAAGTATTTTCGTGGATAATGCATTGACAGGGATAAAACGTTGTTATTCAGCTCGTCAGACCCACTTTGAACCATTATATACTTAAATTGTCATTTTGCAATGCTTCAAATGCCTGGCTCTGGTAAAGAAATGAAACTGTAGCACGTGGTTCCCTAGATACCTTATCATCTGTGAGCGAGTCTAGCAGGTCAGACATGAAAGCCCTCGAGCGCCCGATGCTGAAAGTGAGCAACGGAAGGGCATTTGAAAGAAATGTCAACCTCCTCTTCATGACGACAGACAGCCGTCCGGTCGCATATATCTGGTGCATCCTTTCCTTACTCACCCCACCCTCCATCGCCTGCTATCAAGGCTTGTTCAGCCATAGTCTGCAGTTGAAGAAATGAATCATTCTGGTACACACTAGAGATACAATGCACCGTTTGCATACCAGAATGGAAGGGAATAATTACTTTAAAACACATTTCTTGAAGAGCGCTTTTCTTCGAATTGATTAACATTATTCCAGAAGTCCTATAGTATTTCGGTGATAGACCTTCTGGATCATATTTCAAAGTCCTGAGACGGAGATCCCTTCCTTTGAGAAAATATCCTATAGTAGCTTTCCCATGTCAACACTTTTTGTTGGAAATTGTGTGTGCACATTGTCCAGCAGCCAATGGTATAATCAAACGGAGAGACGTTGTATTCTGTACTTTAACTTGAGTGGATAGCTAGCTTGTGGTGTTTCATTCGCCATTGGATGTCTTTGCAGTGACCAATAACGAAACCACTCTGACGTCACATGTTGGATACTTTTTCCCCCAGTCAATGCCACTGCCAATATTTCATGTGTAGCTTAGCGTCTAATTGTCGCCATTCAATATCACAAAGAACTATAACAAATATTTGCGGTTTTAATTTCATTTCAGGAAGTTTCGAACGTGTATGAAATGTTTAAGCAAAGACATTTCATGCATGAGAGAGTCTACAATCACAAGGTGGTGAGATGTGTCGAAGAAATGTGAGTATGAATGATGTTATTTCATCATAGTATATTTGTATCTATACTATTCGTATCTCAACGTTCAATGTTCTTATGTTGTCGTCGTCTTCGTCGTTTCCGTCGTCGTCGGCGTCAGCGTCGTCGTAATCGTCATCGTCATCGTCGTCGAAGTCGTCATCGTCATCATCATCATCTTCATCATCATCATCATCATCATCATCATCATCATCATCATCATCATCATCATCATCATCATCATCATCATCATCATCATCATCACCACCATCTCCACCGCCACCATCATCGGTCATATCAACATCGCTGCTATCATTTTACTTCCAAATCAAATACGAAAAAGGACATTTTGCTTTTGGGGTTTCAATCACTGTTTGGTATACACGAAACTGGAGTGAGGAGAGCTGAACTTCCTGTTTCCGGCAGACTGTTCAAAGTCTAACCCTCTCTTCTGTCTTTTGACAAATACCGTTGGCTGCATTGGCGTACACGTGAACATATGTTCCTGTCTTCGTGTGCGTTCCTGCATCCGCACGCGCGCGTGTGTGTGTTTGTGTGTGCAATTTTTGCGTGCTTGCGAGCATGCATGCGTGTGTGTGTTTGTGTGCCTGCGTGCGTACGTGCATGCGTGCGTGCGTGTGTGTGTGTGTGTGTGTGTGTGCCGGTATGTGTTCGTGTATGTGTGTGTGTGCGTGTGTGTGCGCGCGTGTGCGTGTGTGTTTCTGTGAATGTGTGTGTGTGTGTTTGTGAATGTATGTGCGTAAATGTGTGTGTATACGTGTGTGTATGTGTGTTTATACGTGTGTGTGTGTGATTATGTGTATATGTGTGTGTGTGTGTGTGTGTGTGTGTGCGCGCACGCGCGCATGTGCGTGTGTGTATGTGTACACAGGAGAGAGAGAGAGAGAGAGAGAGAGAGAGAGAGAGAGAGAGAGAGAGAGATAGAGAGAGAGAGAAGGGGGGGGGAGAGAGAAGGGGGGAAGAGAAAGGGAGATACAGAAAGAGAGAGAGGGGGGGGGGGGGTAGGTTGAGCCGTTTTTATCAGAGGACCATTGGAAGAAGAACGAGATTTTGTCAAACGTGATATAATTTACATTTCAATCAATAAATGAATTAGATAGATTTTCTATGACCAAAGGCAATCAGTCAACGAAATAATTGCATCTGATGAATATTGCAATGAATAAGCAGTCCATACAACATGTAGCGCTTGCGTCTGTTTCAGGATCAAGGATGCACTTCAGGCTGCAACAGAAAGCAAGGCCGTCACATATCCGGGAGAAAAGGAACAAATGTAAGCAATTCATTGGATGCACGTGCAGAGATTGTGGCCGTGCGTCAAAAAAGAAAATGAGCACATGTTAGTTGACTGCGTGGCAGACGGTCGGACGAGTGGGAGGACTGGCTGGCTCAATCGTTCGTTTGTTTTCTTGTACCTTTGTTTGTTTGTTTATTTGTTTACTTACTGGCGTGAACAGGAAACTATGTATACGTGCGCATTGCCAATATTCTACTTGTGCCTGCTAACCTTTGTGAACTGTCATCTTTTTGGAACAGGAAGGACATCTTTGAGTGCGCAAACGACATGGAGGCTTTCGTGCTCCTTGATGACAGCGTGTTGAACCGGATCCTGACGACCATACCCCCTGCGGGTCTGGAGAAAGAAAAAGCCGATAAACTGAAGGAAGCCCAGGGGATTCTCCGGAGAATCTTTAACCGTGACCTCTACCGCTGCGTGGCGGAGACCAGCCCATTGAAGGCAAGGTGTTTGTTTCACTTCCAATCATGAGTGATTTCAGAATAAAGTACAAAGCGGGACATCCACTTTGCAGATGAGTAATTCGACGCGGTGACAGTAGGAGGGTTTTGTAAGCGTAGAATCTTGGGCTTGGTAGTTTCGAGCAAATATCATCATCATCATCACCATCATCACCATTATCATCATCATCATCATCATCATCATCATCATCATCATCATCATCATCATCATCATCATCATCATCATCATCATCATCATCATCATCATCATCATCATCATCATCATCGTTTTGTTGTTGTTGTTAGAATATCGACCACGTTGCTCTCTATGGTATCAGCAGGTATTATGTCTAGTGCATGCAGCTGGCGTACAGGTGGATGCAGGATTGACCACATTGCTCTCTATGGTATCAGCAGGTATTATGTCTAGTGCATGCAGCTGGCGTACAGGTGGATGCAGGATTGACCACATTGCTCTCTATGGTATCAGCAGGTATTATGTCTAGTGCATGCAGGAGGCGTACAGGTGGATGCAGGAGTTGGACACATTGCTCTCTATGGTATCAGCAGGTATTATGTCTAGTGCATGCAGGAGGCGTAAGGTGGATGCAGGATTGACCACATTGCTCTCTATGGTATCAGCAGGTATTATGTCTAGTGCATGCAGGAGGCGTACAGGTGGATGCAGGAGTTGGACACATTGCTCTCTATGGTATCAGCAGGTATTATGTCTAGTGCATGCAGCTGGCGTACAGGTGGATGCAGGAGTTGGACACACAGCGGCTGGTTTCCTCTTCACACCTTCACACGACCTTGGATTTCTGCGACTTGACCATCACCAGTGAAATGCAACATGCTTATTACTGTATTGATATGAACCCCTTCGTAAATTTCAATGGTCTCAATGAAAGCAGATTTTAGTGAAGGATTTATATCCGAGCACTTCTGTAGAGCCTGGTCAAAAATAAGTATTCTTTTTAAATGAATTTAAAAAATCGTGTTGTCAGACTACTTACATTGGCTTACCAATAATATACTTTCACTTCTTGATTATTATTCCTTCAGCCATGTCTCATGTCTAACAAAGCATCTTTTTTCAGTGTTGAAATGAATGCCTTTTTAAACAATTACAGTTAATAACTTGTTGTGAAAAATATGATGCACTTACACTGTAATAGAAAAGTTGTCTCTAGCATTGTTATGCTGTTGCCAAATAGATCTAGTGCCTATTTTCTATCCATGGGCGAGGTTCGTTTTCTGAGCGATTCCGATGGGATCAAACCTCACCGCCTTGAAGCAGAAACCAGACGGAGAGATTACCTCTATTTACACAGAGATCAAAGCGTGGAAATATTTTGGACACTTCAGCTTAGAAATCTCAGTCGTCACATGAAGTAGATCTCTACCAGTTGGTTTACCCGTTTTCAGAAACTTATTTTGCTTTCTATCAAACAAATAACAAAAGATGAAAAACTATGGAAATAGAGACTTAACTTGATCTCAATCTAACCAGCTCTTTTTTGTAGTAAATGGCCTCTCATAGTTTACTGAGACTTAGGCAGTCTAGACCCTTTTATTAATTTGTTTATTCATTCATTCCTTCGTTTGTTCATTGTTCATTCATTCATATCTTCGATAGATCTTCCACAAAAAATTGTAACAAATTATGTGGAGGTAGATATTCTCTGCTTGTTAAATTAATGGAGATGCAACTGTCGCGAGTGTCATCTATGCAGACCACAAGCCGTTTATGGCCTCAGAGAAGAAAAAAGAGAGAGTTCATTACTAGACATCTATGCATTAGGCGTTGATAACGTCCTAGAGAAAACAAGAGAGTTGAAGTCTATGTATCAGGCGTTAATAGAGTATCAGAGAAAGATAAAAGTTCATTACTAGACATCTATGCATCAGGCGTTGATAAAGTCCTTGAGACAACAACAGAGTTTAAGTCTATGCACCAGGCGTTAATAGAGTCTCAGAGAAAAGAAAAGAATTAATTAGTAGACATCTATGTATCAGTCGTTAATTTTGTCTTGTTAGAGAAAAAACCCGCTTCATTACTAGACATCTATGCCTCAGTCTTCAATAGTGTCCTAGAGAAAAGAAGTTTAAATCTAGACATCTATGCATTACTCGTCAATAGTGTCTTAAAGAAAAAAGAGAGTTCATTTCTAGACGGCTATGCATTAGTCGTTAGTAATGTCTTAGAGAAAACTAAATATTTCTAGACGTCTATGCACCTGTCGTTAATGGTGTCTTAGAAAAAAAGAAAGAGTTTATTACTAGACATCTATGCATTAATCGTTGATAGAGTATCACTAAGGGAAATCAAGGGAGTAGTTGCTAGACATTTATGCACCAGTAGTTAATAGTGACTTAGAGAAAAGAAGATAATTTATTACTAGACATCTATGTATCAGTCGTTAAGAATGTCTCAGAGAAAAGAAGAATGTAAATTAGAAGATATATATGCGTTAGTCATTTATATAGTCTTAGAAAAAAGAAAGAGCGCTAATTGCCAGACTTTCGGCATTGAGCTCTTTGGGAGCTGAACTACTAATCATCGCGTTTGAAGGTATTGATTCGATCCGGTTAGATTTACGTTGTATTTCACTTGCCCAGCAGGTCGCGTTCAGTTGAAAACCTCGTATGTTCGATTTCTGCTCAGTTGTATCGTCCTCATCCTGATTTCTCTTGTGACGGCGGCCTTATTCACACACGTGTCTCATACTTGTTTATATGATATTTCCTCACTGTGGCTGAAGTTTCTAACACACACACACGCACACACACACACTAACACACACAAACACACACACACACACACACACAAACACACACACACACACATACACACACACACGCAAACACACAAACACACACACAAACACATAAACACACACACACAAACACACACACACACACACGCAAACACACAAACACACACACACACACACACACACAAACACACACACACACACACACACACACGCAAACACACAAACACACACACAAACACATACACACACACACACAAACACACACACACACACACACACACACGCAAACACACAAACACACACACACACACACACACACGCGCGCAAATACACACACACACACACACACACATACACACACACACGCAAATACACAAACACACACACACACACATTAAAACACACACACAAACACACACACACACACACACACATTAAAACACACACACACACACACACACACACACACATTTGAAAGACGTTAAGCCGGCAGAATGCATCGTTAAAAATCCACGAACGCAATGCCGCCAACGGCTTTGAGAGTATCGAATGAAAACATATTGTAGTGAAGAGCACAGAAAAAGTGAATAACAATTTATTTTGCAAAATATTATGAACAGAACGAAATAATGTTGGGCGTGGGCTAGAAGTCTTGCTGATGCTTCAGGAACGAAAGTGTACTCAAAATCTAAAACCATATTGAAAGGAAGGAAAGCATCACGGGTAAAGATGAGAGATGACATTACACGGAGCTGTAAAAGAACCGACGGTCATCGCCGCTTTTCTTTCCTTCCTTATTGCTGATGAGGACCTTTACCTGCATACAGGGTTTCCTTAGGGTGGGGGGTGGGGGGTGGGGGATGGGGGTGGGGGTGGGGGGGGTTCCCATACGCGTCGTAGGCTTCAAACTTGTGAGGAATAGACGTTTTCAAGACATATCTTTACCTAAACGTAACGAGGCATGCATATTCTCCCTGTCTGCAGCTTAACATTTCTCTCTCGTTTTTCGGCGGATGGAAATGGGCAACACACTGGCAAATGAACAACATGCCGTTGCAGGATGCCTACCGTCGCTTCATGAATGCAGGCCTTGAACTGTACCCCTTTTCTAGTCAGGAATTCCTGCAGATACTAAACACAGCACGGCATGTAGCTGCCATCGCTTTGAAAACTGGCTTGAATACCACGTGGTATCCTGCACCGAGAAAAGCACACATCGGGATGTCCACTCGAATTTACCGTGCGTATGGCACGTTTTGCTCCATGAGAATATATTTTAGATGCTATATCCCTAAGGGCAATCAAAAGTCTAACTGCTGGCATGCTGTTAAAGAGATTGAACGTGTGACCAAAAGCTGAGAGAGTTGTATACGAATCTCATAGAGTTGACAAATTCATATGCCGGTCATAGACCGTCGGTCACCGAATTATACTTCTCATGGTATACCGGTTCTACGGAAATCCAGCAGCTACCAAGAGTAACATATGGCCGGAGTCGCGCGATGCCCCTCGCACCTGGGCTTTTGGGGCCTGCTCCAGTAGCTCAGCCAGGGGCCTGCTCCAGTAGCTCCGCCAGGGGCCTGCTCCAGTAGCTCCGCCAGGGGCCTGCTCCAGTAGCTCCACCAGGGGACTGCTCTAGTAGCTCCGCCAGGGGGCCTGCTCCAGTAGCTCCACCAGGGGACTGCTCTAGTAGCTCCGCCAGGGGCCTGCTTCAGTAGCTCCGCCAGGGGCCTGCTCCAGTAGCTCCACCAGGGAGCCTGCTCCAGTAGCTTCGCCAGGGGCCTGCTCCAGTAGCTCCACCAAGGGACTGCTCCAGTAGCTCCGCCAGGGGCCTGCTCCAGTAGCTCCGCCAGGGGCCTGCTCCAGTAGCTCCGCCAGGGGACTGCTCCAGTAGCTCCACCAGGGGACTGCTCCAGTAGCTCCGCCAGGGGCCTGCTCCAGTAGCTCCGCCAGGGGCCTGCTCCAGTAGCTCCACCAGGGGACTGCTCCAGTAGCTCCGCCAGGGGACTGCTCCAGTAGCTCCGCCAGTGGCCTGCTCCAGTAGCTCCGCCAGGGGCCTGCTCCAGTAGCTCTGCCAGGGGCCTGCTTTAGTAGCTCAGCCAGGGGCCTGCTCCAGTAGCTCCGTCAGGGGCCTGCTCCAGTAGCTCAGCCAAGGGCCTGCTCCAGTAGCTCCGCCAGGGGCCTGCTCCAGTAGCTCAGCCAGGGGCCTGCTCCAGTAGCTCCGCCAGGAGCCTGCTCCAGTAGCTCAGCCAGGGGCCTGCTCCAGTAGCTCCGCCAGGGGCCTGCTCCAGTAGCTCCGCCAGGGGCCTGCTCCAGTAGCTCAACCAGCGGCCTGCTCCAGTAGCTCCGCCAGGGGCCTGCTCCAGTAGCTCCGCCAGGGGCCTGCTCCAGTAGTTCAGCCAGGGACTGCTCCAGTAGCTCCGCCAGGGGCCTGCTCCAGTAGTTCAGCCAGGGACTGCTCCAGTAGCTCCGCCAGGGGCCTGCTCCAGTAGCTCCGCCAGAGGACTGCTCCAGTAGCTCCGCCAGGGGACTGCTCCAGTAGCTCCACCAGGGACCTGCTCCAGTAGCTCCGCCAGGGACCTGCTCCAGTAGCTCCGCCAGGGGCGGCCCCAAGCAGCCAAGGAGGCTACCAGCGGGAATCGGGACGGAATAAGATTATTTAGATACAAACGTGCGTTCATACCACCTTGGAAGATGAGCCCAAGTCATGTCGCCAAACGCCACCTCCATCCCAAGAACATCACGGCACGTGTACACAGATCAAACAGAAAAAACTCTACGTCTATTATTTCTTCCCTCATTACTTTTTTCTGGCAAGACAGTCTTCATATGACGCGCTGAATCTTTCCAGAAGTCCTATCTTGAACGTTTGATTGAACAAAGTCCCAGACCCAGCCATTTCAGGTCATTAGACACGCCTTGAAAGGCCAGCAGCTACCAACACAGCTACAACAGTCGTCTGTACCCATGCCTCGTGTGCCAACTCCACATGGAGGCAGACGGCCACTTTCTGCAGTTCCTAAAAATCCGAAATAAAATGCCGAGACAGGCTGTGACAGTCTGTGACGGAAACGACTGTTTAAGGAAATTCTTGTTTACCTTCATCACTTTTCGAAATGTTTTCAAGTTTGAAAGAGCTTGCATTATTTAAAAAATGCACATCTTACTCTTTAAAACAACTTTTTAAAATCGCCCATTTATGGCCTTTTTTGTAGGAAAATATGTACTGCACATTGAGGGCAGTTGAGCGACACTGCTTGACCGTAATAATGATCTTTGCGAATCAAGTCTGACGCCACTGAACATATGGACGTTCACAGCACTTTCAATTGTAGTGAAAGTATATCTGAAGACCAAATGGAAAACTATTGACTTTTGACGTTCATGGTTTATCGTATCAGATGAAGCAGAGTAACACGTGTGTTCCTTTTCATGCAGACCGTCGAGACAGAGGAAGAGAAAGAGAAAAGGAAGAGCATTGAGAATTTCAAGGTACGTAAGTCTCCAGATCAGTTGGCCACTTTGAGTCTCTGGCATGTGATTGGACAAAGCACTTCATCAGAATTACTGTTCACACTTGACTGATTCGTTTGACAACTCACTGAGTGTTGTTCATGGTAGCAGGCGTATGAAAACGAGCTGTGGTCGCACGCCACACAAACAGAGTTTGCTAAGGCTGAAGTTGTCACTGTTCGTGCTACTCAGCGAAAGTTGTTGTACCTGTCGAAGCAGGACAACACGGTAAATGCGGTATATTTAGATGCAAGAACTTGCAAGTCGTGCTGGAAATCCTTACGAAGAACTCGTATGGAAGATTCACTTGGGGGCCGCTTCTAAACGTATTGATTATTGTGTGACTCAGGAACTAGAAAAAAACTGAATGTGTCCACGATGATAATTATGTTTAGATTGCACAAGTACCATGTACCGTTCAATGCCTCCTTTGGCTGTTATCTGGTTCGTGTGCTCCCGGGATGCATACACATATGTTTGTGTGTTTGTGTGTGTGTGTGTGCGCGCGCGCGCGTTTCTGATCGTGTGCGCATGTATGTAGCCGTGTTTTTGCTGCGTGTGTATGTATGTGTATGGTTGCAAGCGCGTGTGTATATGCATGCGTTTGCGTGTGTGTGTATT
>JAWQFJ010007476.1:40000-47500 GCA_034096865.1 Theodoxus fluviatilis
CCGTGTGTGCGTGCGCGTGCCCGTGTGTGTGTTTGTGTGTGCCTGTGTGTGTGTGTGTGTGCCTGTGTATGTGTGCCTGTGTATGTGTGCCTGTGTATGTGTGTGTGTGCCTGTGTATGTGTGTGTGTGCCTGTGTATGTGTGTGTGTGCCTGTGTATGTGTGCCTGTGTATGTGTGTGTGTGCCTGTGTATGCCTCTGTGTGTTTGTGTGTGTTTGCCTGTGTGTGTGTCTGCCTTTGTATCTGTTTGCCTGTGTGTGTGTCTGCCTTTGTATCTGTTTGCCTGTGACAGTAGCCTGAGAGAAAATGACTGCTCAGTTACATGTGTTCCAGATAAAATGCTGAAATTCTCTTTACATTAAGGAATGGAGAGGCTTTGCATCTGTACTTACACTGGTGTTGATGACAACGACGATAACGATACGGATGATTGTACATGTTAAAGAAGATTAGTGTCGCACACACGCACGCACACTCTCCCTCTTCACGCGCAATATGTGGCCAAGGAACGGTTGGGGTGTGCCGTCTGAGTTCTGTCATGGACAACCTAAAGCACCTCGCAGAACCAACAGGGAATGTCTGTCTAGAAAAAGCTCTGCTTACTCGGCGCCAGTGCTGGTTTGCCATGCAAACACTGCAGCAGTTTTCTGAGCTGCCTTGTTGACCTTTGGGTCATGCATGATTACGGGAACAGGCACCGCAGGAAACTGATCACTGAGCGTACCATACGGGTTCTGCAGACAGACTCCACAGCGAGCAGTCAACCCTTCCATTTTGTCCTCTGCACTGCACTCCAATGTCCTCATACCTGGTCAGTTTCCCGTCACACACTCATTTGAGTTTGTTCTGTTTGCAGGTTTCCCTCTTTCTTCCAAGCGTGTATTCACAGGAAACATACAGGCTCATCTCCAGGAAACGACCTTCGGACACCACAGTCCAACAGGCCATCAGGGAGTTCAAGGAAGAATGCAAAAAAGTACACATCGAAGTCACGGTAATTTCATGGCAATTTTCTGAGTTACAAGTCAGCGCATTTCAATCGTTGGAGGGTAACTTAATTATTGTTTTTGCAAATTGAATCAAATTACGCTTTGATGATGACGATGGATGGATGGATGAATGGTGTTTTACGGCCTGGCCATCAAGCACGAAAAACACTAGAGCAGTTTAGAGTAAACGCAAATCAAGTCATGGTGTCCCTAGTTATTCGCCTCTTACGAATCGCGTAGGGAGACGCGGTGGGTCAATTCTTACCCCGAACCCACAGGGGGATGATGATGACGACGATGGATGGATGGATGGATGGATGGATGGATGGGCAGTGTTTTACGGCCTATCAGCCTTGTAGGCTATGTAAGGCCATTACGCACGAAAATCACTAGAACAGTTTAGAATAAACGCTAATCTCAAGTCACGGTGTCCTTAGTTATTCGCCTCTTACGAATCGCGTACGGAGACGCGGTGGGTCAGTTCTTACCCAGACAGACAGACAGGGCAGGGCAGGGCAGGGCAGGGCAGGACAGGGCAGGGCAGGGCAAGGGCAAGGGCAAGGGCAGGACAGACAGACAGACAGACAGACAGACAGACAGACAGACAGACAGACAGACAGACAGACAGACAGACAGACAGACAGACAGACAGACAGACAGACAGACAGACAGACAGACAGACAGACAGACAGACAGACACTGATTTATTGAGGAACCCACCGGTCTATTTCAGTTAAACTTATATTTGCATATAAATAAGTAATATATAAATAAGTAATGAAACACTTTTAGATGGGATATTTGGATGTATATTATCAAGCTGAGACTACAATACGGAGAATCTAGTAATCTTCATTTAGACAGAAGTCGTTTTGTTCAGATAAATTAACTGCTTTTGATTTAAGTTTAAAAACTTGGTACAAAAAGAGACTGATTGGCCTAATTACATGATCCACTTCTGAACAAAACACTCTCTCCTTACAGTTTCTATCTAGATTGTCCCCATGTTTGGATAAGTAATGCTTTCTCAAATTGAAAATGCTGGGCAAAAAAAAATACTTGGTCTCATTTAAGTCTTCCTTCCTGCATATCACAATTTTATAACGACTGAACAAAAGGATGGATTGATATAACTAGATTTATGAAGACAGACGGACGGACAGGAAGGAAGGCAAGCAGGCGGGGAGGCGGGCGGGCGGACGGACGGACGGACGGGCATGCCGAGTGGTTAGCGCGCTGGACCTACAGTCGCTTGCGGCCAGTGGGTACGGCGTTCGAAGCTGCGCGGTTCCCAGAGTTGCATCCTTGAGCAAGATGCTTAACTCGCATTGCTTCTCCCCACCCAGGAGTAAAGCCGGGTATCTGTGAGGGCAGTGTTGGCAAAATGTAGTACGATTAACCCTTGTACGCGGCCAAGCGCCAGCATCGGGTTGGAATACTCCCCAGGGAGCGGAGTTGGTGCTGGTACCTGACTGTGTGCGTCTTAAATGTCTGTCATTATGTTTGTTGTGAGGTACCAGTGAGGATTGATCAAGATGCCCAGTGATCAGGAGGTAAAGTGTAAAGCGGTTTGAGCACCGATCAATGGTGGAAAGTCGCTATATAAAATCACACCTTTACCTTTATTAATCTTGGTCGGTTACACTTATTTCAGGTGTACTGCCGTTTGCTTGACGAGGGAAATGACAGCGCTTCCCCTGCCGCCAGCCAGGAATAGTCCATGAGTACGCAGACGTCACGCATTGATCAGTCTGGTCAGCTTGGTCGTCAAGCCCCTCTGAAGTGATGTGGCTGTTCCCTTGGTGTGCCCTGGATACGAGTTGATCCGAGAAACCCATCCACTACTTTTTGTCATGTAACCTTCCCTTCACCCCATTTTTGCCCTTTAGTGGTCTGGGTTTTCTTCCTTATAAATTTTATCTTGTTGCACTGAAACCATATATTCGGGTCCTTTGGGACACATGCTTTGTGGTCATTTGTTACTTAGCCGAGTATCTTCTTTCAGCTTAATTAACGCTTGCTTACTGCACACTCGTAAAACAAAATGAACAGAGTGGTCGAACCAATGTATTGTGTTGTCCTTTTGCTTACTTCATGGATACACCACTTACATCCCTTACCAAAATAGCTAATAGCAGCTTTCCTAGTTAGTCGCCTCTTACGAATCGCGTAGGGAGTAGTGGGGCGGGGAAGTTGGACGCCGAGCGTCCGAGCGTGTCGAAGGATCCCTGGTCATGGAGATGGCAAAAACCTTTGGAGTGTGCAAGTGTTTAGAATTCCCAACGAGTGTAAAAGTGCAAATCACAAGGGTTTCAGATTTTGAAGCGTCCGAGTATGTTTGGAGGGGTCTCAGAATGTAAAAGTATCCAAGTTGGAAGGAAGAGAGCCCGAGCACGTGTCAACCATACAAAAGTCGACATATGTGGTAGAGCAGGAAAATGGTGTTGTAGAGTGTTTATGTTTAGGTTGAAATGTCCAAGTGTTGAAGTCCAGAATATGTAATGCACTTGATTTCAGAAGTTCCAAGTTCTTTATGTCATAAAGAGTTCAAGTTCTTGTTCCTTCAGCTCCTGTATGTCAACTTCTTAGATTTCCTTTTTGTAGGTCTTGGTCTTGAATTTATTTCGATGTTGGTTTATATGACTTGTAGTTCCTATGTTCCTCCCAGGAGCAGTGTAGGCAGGCAGCAATGTGGTGTGGTTGGGCAAAAGATGCAGGGGAAAGCTCAACCATGGGTTGTGTCGCATCTCCACCAGTTTTGTGCTTATGAGATTTCAGTCTTGATGAGTGTGTCATTAATGACCAGCTTGCTCTATTCCAATAGAGCCTCAAATAGAAAAAACCCTTTAAATTAACATTTTAAAAACAGGCTCTCACAGCTATAGTTACTCACTGCACTGCAACAGCGCTCCTGGGTGAGGGGACAGAAAGGCTGAGCAGGGAAAGGAAGCCGAAAGAGGTGTGTGTAGAGCTAATACTTCCAAGTGTCTTTGTATCCACAAGTTGGTGTGTTGTCCAATCACTGACCACATAGTTATCACATGGTGTCTCCGAGTTACCATTTCTATGTTAAGTTACTGTTAATATGTCTCCCAAACTTTGGGTGGGTTGTTAGGTGCGCCGATATCAAGGCTGCTCGTCCAGTAGAAGTTCTTCTGGTCGTCTGGATTGCATCGATCAAGACGCGATCAATGTAACTGTCCGACACTTAAACGCACCAAGCCCTAAGCGACGTATCCAAGAAGCCGCACTCGTGAAAGTGGTTCTATTATCATCATTATTATCATACCTTGTCATGAATACAGCACCATTTTTCTCGGTCATTGAAAATATAATTCATTCGTCGAAACGTTATTGCTTTCAAAGCACGCCGGCTTATGTATGTTCACACATTCTGACCAAAAGCATCCATAAATAGTATGTCATAGAGAACGCCCGTGTATATATAGATGAGAGAAAATATGGACATAACCCTTTTTCCGTCTGAAAACAGCAGCGATAGTATATGCACTTTCCATGCTTGCTGCAGCGGTTACATCTTTGGTTGAGGGTGAGAACACCTCGAGGTCCCTACTGGTTCGAGTTCTGGTACGTTCTATTCCTAAGCTGTGCAAAGCTTTCCCATTCCCATCAATTCCTCTTCACCGCGTGGCACCAATGCTCTCCCCACTTCCTCCGTTTTCACTGTCACGGTAGACCACTCTCACCTTTCTGGAAATGAGGGAAAGCGTTAGCACGACTGTCACGCCGACAACGTCACGTTTTGTCGCGCCCTGTCGCCCCAAATCTCGCCTCAATCTCGCCCCAATCTCGCCCCAATCTCGCCCCAATCTCGCCCCAATCTCGCCTCAATCTCGCCCCAATCTCGCCTCAATCTCGCCCCAATCTCGCCCCAATCTCGCCCCAATCTCGCCCCAATCTCGCCTCAATCTCGCCCCAATCTCGCCCCAATCTCGCCCCAATCTCGCCTCAATCTCGCCCCAATCTCGCCCCAATCTCGCCCCAATCTCGCCTCAATCTCGCCCCAATCTCGCCTCAATCTCGCCCCAATCTCGCCCCCAGCTTGTGCCGCGGCGCTCTTCATGAAACAGCTGACACGTTTCCTTGCATGCGTGACCTTCATCTTCCTCTGACCCCGTCACACCTCTTTAAAAGGCGCTCGTGATCGAGGACAAAAATCGGTAGTGCCCATTTTTGACTCGAGTTATCTGCGGACATAACACACAGGTGACATGCATGGGATAAATCCTCTGTGTGTTGAGCCCGAGAAAGACATTTAAGTCGAAACTTTCCGCTGTCGAGTTTTGTTCGATTTGTCCTTGAATTCTACCGATCAAGGTCGCTGGCAATTTTTGTTTAGGAGTCCATCACTCTTTCAATTCAATCCACAGATAAGCAGCGCGTACTTGTTCGTCAACATTTATTTCTATACTTTGACTAGTCTGGTAGATTAAAAAATTATACGGACTGTTCTCTGTGTATAGTTCGTATTCCCTCCCATTGCGAGTTTCAGTAACAATCTGTTTCAGAACCGCACATTTTACACTTAATACTCCTGGCCCGATTATTTTCAGCGCCTCCTAGCTCCAAGTACGATTGTCCCATTTTATCTTGCGTCTCACTTATTCAAAACCCAGGCCCTGGATAAACAGTACAACTTGAACCTGACAATTATCGCTCACTAAGAAAGGTTTCACGAGAAAATCAATCACGATTCCGCCCAAACCTTTTGCTATAATGATTAGAGTGCTGACTGACACGTCATTAATTAACTCTTTCCTTCTCGATAACCCCTTCGTTCTTAAGTTTTGGTGTTGTTGCTCCCGTTCTCAAATTTCTGGTTCTGTAATTGATTTTTCGCTCGCTGTCGCGTCACACATACCGTAAGCTACGAATGCCTGGCCTCCTGGCTTTTACTACTCGCAACCATTCGCCGTCTGAACCATGTGCCAACATATTCCCTATGTTTTCCTTCTCAACACTTAACACACACACACACACATACACACACACACACACATACACACACACACACACACACACACACACACACACACACACACACACAGACTTCTACTGATACTGACCATTTTCTCTCAGGCATAATCAGTCCCAAGATATCTCTAGAGATGCACCTTCAAAATGTATGTTTATTTCTCTTGATTCTCGTCATCTTCCGCAAAAACTTGTCACGCACTACTGTCATTTGCCTGCTTCTGAAAAGTCCCTCTGTAGAGGTTATTTGAGTCGATGATCAAACTAGACATCTGCGCTTGTCTCTCCGAAGATGTTCCATTTTACTTGACACTTAAGAAACGTAACTTCAGGTCTTTCTTGTATATTGACAATTCTGCCACCACGATGGTAAGCATCGTTTAAAAAACACTTCCATTGCTCTACCCATCCATCATGGACGGCATAACGCCTTCGTGCCGCCATCTACTAAGACTTCCGTGTGAACAAAAAGACTTCCACTTCTGAAACGTGGCAAAACCCTAACCAGTGACACGCCTTCCTCAGCCCTCGCCTTCTCTGTTCCTCCATGTAGAACTTTCTGTTCCACTGTATTTTTCTCTTCGTCTTGCGTGAGATCCTCATGTACATAGTGGAGATTTTGCGTGTTGTCATATCTGTGACCGACTTCCTGAGTGGGCACTTTGTCATTTGGCTGACAAGGACTTACAGCCTATGATAGCTAACTGCCGATTCAGGAACTCAAGTCGCCATAAACAATGTCCAACATGCCGTGTTTTGTTCATCTTGGCTTAACCTTCATCAACTGCAAGCTTTGTATTGTGATTTGTTCCTTCTTCCTATTGGATAAATAAACAATAAAGCACTATTTTTGAGATGGGTTTTTTGTCAGGCATCATCATAAAGGGAGGAGATAGTGTTCTTCCACGATGCATTTGCACGCAAAACTCTCCAAAAGCAAAAAATGCGATCATGCATATTGACCTATAGATCGTTCAAAAACCTTAATGCCACAACTCTTTGTTGTGACCTGCAAAAGACAACCTTCCATGAGGTCCAAAATCACAATGATCCAAACAGTGCACTTCAGCTTTGGTACAACACATTTCTAGGAGTATTTAAACACGTTCCGATGAGAAGGAAACTCGTTCGTCATCCAACGCTGCCATCATGGTTAACCAAGGATGTGATGCAAGCAATGTCCCTCAAATATAAACACAGGATGGATGGATGGTGTTTTACGGCCTATCAGCCTTTGTAGGCTATATAAGGCCATCAAGCACGAAAAACACTAGACCATTTTAGAGCAAACGCAAATCAAATCACGGTGTCCCTGGTTATTCGCCTCTTACGAATCACGTAGGGAGACGCGGTGAAAAATTGACTTCGCTGCATACAAAAAACAAAGAAATGCAATTAATAACGTTGTGAGGAAAGCAAATGAAAAACATTTTCAGAAACTGATTAAAAAAATATCATCTCAGTATGGAACGCCATAAATACCTTTTCCAAACGAAACGGAGCCAAAGCTCCCTCAT
>JAWQFJ010007476.1:52500-65000 GCA_034096865.1 Theodoxus fluviatilis
TGCGCAGTGCTGGGGCGTTACGGCCCTTTGCTCCCGTTGTGGCGTTTGGAGGGATTTCAAAAGGCGTAACTGAAGACGACGCAATGGGTCCCTTTCAGCTCCAGAGCAGCTGAATGAGCCAGATGTGTTCTGGAGTGGGGGAAGTGGCAGGTTTTGTTTGTTCTTGGCAGTCTTTTCTCATCCCGCCACACGCTACAGATCGAGAGCAAGCTTTCGAGACGAGCTTCCATCCAAAACCATAGCCAGGTGAAGAATGTATTCCATGATGTATGCTCACAAGGCAGGTGTTCGCAAGATAAATAATCGCAGGTCAAAAGCTCAGAAGACATATGCTCATACCACTCATGGAAATTCAGGCAACAGTGATTGTTTCAGAGATACAAGGCTGAAGTAAGAAAACGTTTCAAGAAAACACCGAGCACATTAAGACGTGCACATATTTTACTGAGCTTTACATCACTGTGAAAAGATTCAGATCCCCAATATAGACATGTTGCTTTCTTCTGGAATAGGCGTGAATAAATAAATGCTATTGTGGTTGAAAGATCTTATTTTGTCATTTTTCTCCTGCACGGTCCAAAAAGGCTCTCAATAGTTATTGTTAGTGTGTGCGCGCGTGTGTGTGTGCGCGCGCGCGTGTGTGTGTGTGCGCGCGTGTGTGCGTGCCTGTGTGTATAATTGTATGTGTGTGTGCGCGCGCTCGAGTGTGTTTGTGTTTGTATGTGTGTGTGCATGTGCGCGTGTGTTCGCGTGTGTGTATGAGTGCGTTTATGTGTATATGTGTGTGCGCGCACATATTCTCCTCAGAGATAATGAGGCTGTGTGTAGCGCATTGTGTAGAAAGCAAGGAAGACGTTGAAGTTGTGTGATTGTAGCGACTTTCTCCTCGTGAATGGGTGCCAAAGACACCCTGGTTTCCTCCCTGACTGATGGGCGGACTCTGGTGTCCCGTTTGACTCTTAGCAGACTCGTGGACAACTCTTCATCGTCACAGTCCAGCCATGCACATACATGTTTAATGCATGGTTGTTCCCTTGGCAGCATTCTCTATGCCAGGCAGCATTTCAACCCAGCTGCACAGAGAGCGGTGTTCGATATGGAATGTTATCCCTCCAGGTTTACTGGAGGTCCTACAGACTTTATCTGTCTGTGTGTCTGTCTGTCTGTCTGTCCCGACTCCACGGCCTATATCTCAAAAACTACTGGACGGATTTCCTTGAGATTTTGCACACTGACTGGAAGTTAGGTCCCATTCAATATTATCAAATTTTCAGAATCGAGGTTTGAAAAGAAAGTGACTTTTTTACATTTTGGTGTTTCAATGAAAACGATTCAACAGACTCCATTTTGCAAAATTTGTGACGTGATCATTTGACGTCGTATAACGTGACGTCATTTGCGAGGAGATTTTTTGAGAAGGGTGAATACGCCGTATCTGCGAACACTGTCGACAACTTCAAGGCTAGTACGTTAGACTACTTCTGGAAAGACAGCCCTACTATGTATAACCCAACCTGCTGCACCTAGACTGCATAATAGCCGCCACGCATGCAAGTCTAGCACTAGGAACTATTAAAATGCTACACAGCCTACCTCATAGAATTTTTCAAGTTTAAAAAGCTTGATGTAGCCACTGTTTACAATTGGCCCATGCACACGCTGCCATGGTGAAATCTCCGCAGTAAATCTGACCTAATTTCTGATTGGCCAAAACTACGAAAATGTGTCACGGGAAGTAACTCCTGTATAGTTTTGAATCATACAAATTCGCACTTTTAAAAGTCATTTTTCACTGTTTAATAGATACGATCGAAGAGGGAACTTTGTTGTTTTCAATCCCCAATACCATGTACTATCATAATATAATATGGGAACATCGTCCATATTTTGGCTGAGCGGACCTGTAGAAGGAGTTGTTATCCGAAGGCACGCCCTGCGGTCTATGTGTGATTCGGGTGTAATACTGCCAATAAACGTCGTTAAGCTTAAGATTACACCCGAATCACACGGACCGTTAAGGTGCATGGAGTACAGTACCGGTCAAGAGTCACAACAACCACCGACACCGACCATTTCAGCCTTCTTCATGATGCGTTAGAATCCTGCCGTTGTCGTGGTGAACATGGCTGACAACGGTCAGAATGATTACTTGCTTGGTTTTTTCCTTGTCAAAACTTGTTATACCGTCAGATTGTTACCACCATAAGATTTTCTGCAACTTTTCGAAGCGAATCTAGCCTAAAAACCTACCAGTTATGAATCGTGTTAACAGGATTGACTCGTTGCTTGTAGAATGACGGTACTCGGTAGCAGTACCACACACGGTGTGTGCGTGAATCACTGAATGAGTACGAATGCACATGTCTGGGTTGAACATCTATAACATTCTAGTAAACTAGAGATTTCGCCTACCGGCAAAAGTATCTCTAGCACAGTTCACATCACGTGATGGAAGGTTTTTAGCCAATTTATGCAAGCGGAGGTCACACGAGAGGCTTGTGGGATAGCCGATGTGCTCCCTGACATACGCCGTTAAAGTAGTTCTAAGACTATTTCGCACAAAACTCTTAACTTACTCTTGTTGAGACAACAAACAAGCGTTAATTCGATACAATAAAATGTTTGTGTTGAAATGGAACCAAGTTTTTACAGCTGAATGATTTCTGTAAAAAGTGGAGTGAAAAATAGTATCAGAACGAACTATTTTGGGCGCAAGGCTGTAATGCCAAGGGTCAAGCCTATTACGCATTCATTGCGAACTGTGCCAGAGTCAATACTACTGACTCGGGTTTACAGAATGCATCTATAATACACTTCCTCCTCTGTGTGACTGTGTGAGTGTTAATTCAGCGTCTATGACATGCCAAAGGAAAGCAAAACATGTCATAATAGGAGCTTCCTGAACCTATCCATCATGTTTAAAATATATGGTTGATTGTTCCTGGGCCGATAGCTTAGAATTGGATTTACATGCTTTACAAACACTCTGTCATAGCAATTCTCTAATGGGTCAGCTGGTAGAGCGTTCGACTCTTGGTCATGCATGACCAGGTTTGATTCTGCGCTGAAACTTTTTTTTTCTTCTCTTTTTTCGAGAGGTTGTGTTTTTTGGTGTTTTTATGTGTGTGTGTGTTTTCCCCCTCTTTTCTCGAGAGGTTGCGGGTTCGAACCCGATCTTTTTTTAAATGCCAAAACCTGGAGGTTCAGCGCCAGCGGTTTTTATTTCTCTCATTGGCCCGCTTGAAAGATTTGTCAAATGTTTTGCTCGTCGTTATGAACTCCAGCCAGATTTCCTGAGAAACCACAGATGCTGGTGCCAACAAAGACGCAGGTCTCCAAGTCCTGCAGTGGAACACTGTTACTTTGCTCCACCGCAGTGGCTCCGTAGAATGAATGTCTATCCATCCCTGGACCTTGAGCTCAGTACAAAGCAATTCACCTCACCACCCTGCTCGTAGCTCAACATACTACATATTCATAACATTTTACTTACTTTGCTACACACGACTACATCTTCCTCCTCCACACGGCTGGTAACTCATTATCACTTCATCGTAATACAAATCACATACACAATATTCTGCACCGCAATATGTAGCTCCTTATGTTGAAAACCTACCGTTATCTCCTTCGTTATATCTTCCTTTTTAAAACATCCTCACACGTAGTCCGCCATGATTTACCTCCATTGAAATGTGTCTCTCTGAAACCTTTCACAACGCGTCTTCAGATGGGGAAGTTGCTTGCTTGATTAAGAGATCACGTGTGACAGATAGGATTGCAATTGCAAGCTAATGTAAAACAGCCAACACTCACACTCGCTCTTTACGCAAGCTGCAAGTTGCAAAAGGCCAACTCCTTCTTACACACAGCACATGAACGACAATTTCAACCTCTTGTAAGGAAATTCAGACTTAGACTTCTCTTGTCAAATATTTCCAGACAGTTGAGTTTGTAAAAAGCAGTTTTGGAGGAAAACAAACAACAACAACCACAATAAAACTGAAAGTCATCCCATGTCATTCCACTGTGGATTGGGGTAAGAACAGACTCACTTCTCACTTGATTCGTAAAAGGCAAATAACAAGGAAAATTCTAACTTGTTCTTAATCTAACTAGTTCCAGTGATTTCGTGATCAAAGGCCTTATGAAGCCTACAAAGACTCATAGGCGATAAAACCTAATTCATCCATCTATCTATTATCCATCCATCTATTATCCACTCATTCATTCATTCATTCATTCATTCATTCATTCATTCATTCGTTCGTTCGTTTATTCAATCATTCATTATCCCATGTTTAAGAACGCACACTGAGCTGATGTGTATCTCATTACACACTGGCATTTTCTTTCCAATTCATCAGCCACTGGTAAGCAGTCAAGGCATCATAAGGTTCATGTCTCAGTTTTAAAACGTATACATTTCAATACGCCACTATTGTGAATAGAAAAAAAGAATGACTGGGTGTATACATGAGTGTCTTTAAAAACATTCTCCTCATAGAAAAATACGCACTTTATTTAGCATTTATCGGGAAGTTATTTTAACTCATTATACATTAACTATTTATAACCCTTTTTAAAATCTCTGTATTCAGAATGGCGTGTTGACACCCATTCCCTCTGCCTTGCCTGGGGACATCTACAACAACATTGTCGGAGTCAGACACCACAGTCAGCCGCGGTAATACGAGAACACAGGGGGCAGAGGCGCAGCTTACTCAGGTGAGTTGTGAGAAGAAGGTATACGGACTTTAAAAAGGAGGGGATGAGGGTGGGAGGGGTTCTTGTCTCGAAGCCCGCCACTCCCTTGATGCATGAAACCTCGTCCAGCCACATGCACAGAGGCTAAATTACGAGTCTAAGCGGCTTTTCAAATTACTGGACGATGCGTTGTACTGAATTACGGCATCCGTTCATGGTCACATAATCACATTTTGATCCTTTATGTTACCCACGTAGCAAGACACATGACATCACTGTAGTCCGCTGGCTAACCGTACGAGACGGGTTGTAGGCGGAGCTTTGAAGGCTTGGGTCCCCACAGGTCCAGAGGCGGAGCGAAGACAGAGGAAGATCTCTGCGATCTCCACACTTGTTCTCCTTTGAAATACACTTTGTTAAAAGTTTTCCTTCACGGCGTGGCACTCTCTGACTCACCTGTCAGTCAAAGCGTCGAACCTGTGCAGGCGGAGCCAAAACGTGGGCGTCGTGCTAACGTCAGGACGGACACGAGTTGCAAGCATGGTTGCTGTGTTGCCTACATGTTTGTGAAGAGCGACCAAGTCGAGAGGTGTCAAGTCGGCCATTTTGTTACCGCGAGACCTCAAAATCTTCTCCAACCGCAATCAGCATCGTACTCCCTGAAAAAGACCTTACTTTGCAGAAAAGGGAAAGAAGTCCACCCGAGACTGTGAACAGACATGCCCTATGTGTGACTAAAATCGTCGTCGTTGGCGAGCGCGTGTGCGTGCGTGTGTGTTTGTGTGTGTGTGTGTGTGTGTGTGTGTGTGTGTGTGAGAGAGAGAGAGAGAGAGAGAGAGAGAGAGAGAGAGAGAGGAGTGTCTTTGTGTATGTGTGCATGTGTTTTGGTTTGTTTATTTGTATGTGTCTCTCTCTGCGTGTTAGTGTTAGAGAGAGAGAGAGAGAGAGAGAGAGAGAAAGAGAGAGAGAGAGAGAGAGAGAGAGAGAGAGAGAGAGAGAGAGAGAGAGCGCTCGCGAGTATGTGTGTTTGGGTTTGTGTCTCTCTGTGTCTCATTCTGGTACGCCAGAGATTGCGTCTCTGGTGTGTACGGGAATGTATGTGTGTGTGTGAGTGTGTGTGTGTGTGTGTGTCTGTGTGTGTGTGTGTGTGTGTGTGTTTGTGTTTGTGTATGCCTGTGTGCGTGATGTGTGTATGTATTTAAGTATGGCTGAAATGGTCGTTGTCACATACATTCGGGGACAGAGTACTCGCTGCGGCCGATCGGCGATTAGAGTAAAAGTGTCCGAGAGAAACCCATTCTCCCCTACCAGCACTGTAACATGCGTGTCCTTTATGCGTCCTTTACGGACCATGCATGTCTCCCTGTAGGCCGGCACTGTATTCAAATAGTTCAACAAATCTTGTCCCATTCGAACGTCGACCGCCATTTTGATAGGTAAACTGCCGGTTGTTGGCAGTCTCGTTCTCGTTCAAATGCCGAGATTTCAAAGACCGAGTACTCTGTCCCCGGGGACAGAGTACTCCGAGTACTCTGTCCCCGAATGTATGTGACAACGACCATTTCAGCTTAAGTATGTCCGTGGGTAGGTGTGTGCCTTTGTGTGTGTGTTTGTGTGTGGTGTGGTGTGGTGTGTGTATGTGTGTGTATGTGTGTGTGTGTGTGCGCGCGCGCGTGCGTTAGTGTATGTATATATGTGTGTCCCTGTGTGTGTGTGTGTGTGTGTGTGTGTCTGTTCCCATGTGAGTGTGCTTGTCTGTGAGCGTGCGTGTGTGTGTGTGTGTGTGTGTGTGTGTGTGTGTGTGTGTGTGTGCATGCGTGCCTGCATCTGTTTCTGAATGTGTGCATGTTTTTGTGTGTGTTTGTCTACTCGCGCGCGCGCGCGCGTGTGTGTGTGTTCGTTTGTGTGAGTGTTACTGTTAGTGTGTGTGTATGTGTTTGTGTGAGTTATTGTTAGTGTGTTTGTGTGTGTATGTGTGTGTGTGCGTGTGTGTGTGTGTGTGTGTGTGTGCGCGCGTGTGTGCGTGCCTGTGCGTATAATTGTATGTGTGTGTGCGCGCGCTCGTGTGTGTTTGTGTGTGTATATGTGTGTGTGTGTGTGCATGTGCGCGTGTGTTCGTGTGTGAGTATGTGTGCGTTTATGTGTAGGTGTGTGCGCGCGCACATATTCTCCTCAGAGATGACGAGGCTGTGTGTAGCGCATTGTGTAGAAAGCAAGGAAGACGTTGAAGTTGTGTGATTGTAGCGACTTTCTCCTCGTGAATGGGTGCCAAAGACACCCTGGTTTCCTCCCTGACTGATGGGCGGACTCTGGTGTCCCGTTTGACTCTTAGCAGACTCGTGGACAACTCTTCATCGTCACAGTCCAGCCATGCACATACATGTTTAATGCATGGTTGTTCCCTTGGCAGCATTCTCTATGCCAGGCAGCATTTCAACCCAGCTGCACAGAGAGCGGTGTTCGATATGGAATGTTATTTCTCTCATTGGCCCGCTTGAAAGATTTGTCAAATGTTTTGCTCGTCGTTATGAACTCCAGCCAGATTTCCTGAGAAACCACAGATGCTGGTGCCAACAGTGACGCAGGTCTCCACAAGTCCTGCAGTGGAACAATGTTACTGTGCTCCACCGCAGTGGCTCCGTAGAATGAATGTCTATCCATCCCTGGACCTTGAGCTCAGTACAAAACAATTCACCTCACCACCCTGCTCGTAGCTCAACATACTACATATTCATAACATTTTACTTACTTTGCTACACACGACTACATCTTCCTCCTCCACACGGCTGGTAACTCATTATCACTTTGTCGTAATACAAATCACATACACAATATTCTGCACCGGAATATGTAGCTCCTTATGTTGAAAATCTACCGTTATCTCCCTCAATAATCTCCCTTTTTAAAACATCCTGACACGTAGTCCGCCATGATTTACCTCCCTTGAATTGTGTCTCGCTGATTAAGAGATCACGTGTGACGGATAGGATTGCAATTGCAAGATAATGTAAAACAGCCAACACACACACTCGATCGCTCTTTACGCAAGCTACAAGTTGCAAAAGGCCAACTCCTTCTTACACACAGCACATGAACGACAATTTCAACCTCTTGTGAGGAGATTCAGACTTAAGCTTCTCTTGTCAATTTTTTCCAGACAGTTGAGTTTGTAAAAAGCAGTTTTGGAGGAAAACAAACAACAACAACAACAACAAAACTGAAAGTCATCCCATGTCATTCCTCTGTGGATTGGGGGTAAGAACAGACTCACTTCTCACGGGATTCGTAAAAGGCAAATAACAAGGAAAATTCTAACTTGTTCTTAATCTAACTAGTTCCAGTGATTTCGTGATCAAAGGCCTTATATAGCCTACAAAAACTCATAGGCGATAAATCCTAATTCATCCATCTATCTATTATCCATCCATCTATTATCCACTCATTCATTCATTCATTCATTCGTTCGTTTATTCATTCATTCATTCATTATCCCATGTTTTAGAACGCACACTGAGCTGATGTGTATCTCATCACACACTGGCATTTTCTTTCAAATTCATCAGCCACTGGTAAGCAGTCAAGGCATCATAAAGTTCATGTCTCAGTTTTAAAACGTATACATTTCAATACGCCACTATAGTGAATAGAAAACGTATACATTTCAATACACCACTATTGTGAATACAAAACGTATACATTTCAATACGCCACTATTGTGAATAGAAAAATAAAATGACTGGGTGTATACATGAGTGTCTTTAAAAACATTCTCCTCATAGAAAAATACGCACTTTATTTAGCATTTATCGGGAAGTTATTTTAACTCATTATACATGAACTATTTATAACCCTTTTTAAAATTGCAAGTAATAAATTTTACTGCGTGCTCGAAGTCCTTTTAAGCATTGCAAATGAACAGTAATGCATTTTTCATGGATCTGCTGCATAATTTAAAGTAATGGGGGGAAATTAAACAGAGTACACACAGTTTATGTGATTTCATGAAATTCCAAGGTGTTATTTTTATACCGTTTATATCAGACAATAAATCTGCATGCATTTTCTGTCTGCTCAATCCTTACAGTCTGTTAACGAGTCAGCTGATTTTATGGTTTGACTGTAATATCAATCAATACATACAGTATATCGTCGCATTCAAGAATGATTTGCTGAGGACTGTCCGACCCAGTGAGGTTTTCGTGCCTAGATCCAACGGGCTTCACACCGTCACTTGTCTTTGGGGATATTCAAACTCGACATCCACCTGAGGGTTGCATGTAAGAATAAATCCTCCGTGTCTCCTTACGGAATTCGCATGGAGGGATTAAATTGGAAAACCGAGACTTGACGTTATTCAAACTATCTCTAGTGATATTTATGGTAAAGGCCTTACATAACCTACGAAGGCAGATGGGTCGCAAAACTTCATGAATCCAGTCCAATTGTACGGAGCATACACCTGATGGGTTGGGGGTAATACTGCGCCCACAACGTCTCCCTATGCGATTCTCGAAATGTGAAACCAGGGAAATCGTGTGGCCTGTCTTGCTCTTACTCCACTACACGGAGTCCCTTGCTTTCTTTATCAAGGGCCTTACATAGCTTACAATGGCTGATATACCGCAACACCTCATTCATTCACCCACAGAACTCGACAACCAAAAAAGCCAGAAAAGGTATTTCGTTTGCGAGGATTTATTGACTGAAGGACAGATATACACTAGAGAGGAGCCATTTGTACCTCCAAAACCTGTCTTTGCTTCCATACAGCCAACGGCATAAGGAGAAGCAATATTGTGAAAAATGCTTCTTGTACTTCGGTGACAGCTGCTACATTTCAGTATCAATAGAGCCAGGTCTTTAACCACTTTTAGTTTCATGTGCAGTCATTGGACGAAAGTTTCTTGTAAGGAACAGTCGAGTCGGAAAGAATGCAGCGGTGATATCATGGGGGAAAAGGATTCTGGCTTATTTCGTGAACAATGATAATGATTTGTTCACAGCAAAGAGACGTTGAGCTCACGGCAGAAGAAAAATGTCGACTCATAATCAGTGAAAAGTGACGACCATCGTCACTGGAGCAGACTACAAGAGAAAGGAAGATTAGGATTAAGATAACAACATATCGAGGTCGGGGAGAGTTGGGAAATTAGCTGACTGAAGTGCTGTACATCAGCAGGCCGGATGGCTGAATTAGGAAGAAGACGGCTGTGTCCCATGCACTGACTGGAGCAAAGACGTCCACACCTAGAATGTGCCCTTCTACTATGCAAGCTGGCTTCCACCTGTCTGCCTGGCAGACATCCAGAAAGAAACCTCTCTGGCGGGCGGACTAGTATTTGGCCATTTCTGCCGTCAGGTAGTTGACGTTCGCCTTGACATCCACGAACATGCTGGGCATAGTGACGTCACAGTTGCTGTCCACGTTGATGCCACGCAGCACCCAGGCTCCGGATGCATCCTGTGCCACCAGCATGCCTCCCTCGTCCCTCTGCAACACAAACATACATCTGTAACGCGTGTAGAGCTCTGCAGAACGCACTGACCTCTGCAACACAAACATACCTCTGTAACGCGTGTAGAGCTCTGCAGAACGCACTGAACTCTGTAGCACGTCTGGACCTCTGTAACAAGTACTGATCTCTGTAGCATGTACTGACCTCTGTAGCACGTACTGACCTCTGTAGCATGTACTGACCTCTGTAGCACGTCTGGACCTCTGTAACAAGTACTGACCTCTGTAGCATGTACTGACCTCTGTAGCACGTACTGACCTATGTAGCATGTACTGACCTCTGTAGCACGTACTGACCTCTGTAGCATGTACTGACCTCTGTAGCATATACTGACCTCTGTAGCACGTACTGACCTATGTAACACATACTGACCCCTGTAACACGCACTGACCTCTGTAACACATACTGACCCCTGTAACATGCACTGAACCATGTAACATGCACTGACCTCTGTAACACATACTGACTTCTTAACACGCACTGACCTCTGTAACACATACTGACCCCTGTAACATGCACTGACCTCTGCAACATGCAATGACCTCTGTAGCGCGTACTGACCTCTGTAAAATGCACTGACCTCTGTAACACGTACTGACCTATGTGACATCTACAGTCCTCCGTGTCACGCACAGCCCCCTTGTAACATGTGCGGCTTTAAGTAACATGTAAAGCTCACTGTTACGCATACAAACTTCAACAGCACATACAGCTCTGTGTTCCTCGGGCAGCTCTCATGAACACTTACAACGCTCCCTGACACGAACATTTCCTGTCATAGAGACAGTCCTGAGTAACGCAAATGACCCTCTGTAACACTTACAATCCTTGGTAACAAAAGCCTCCTGTAACGCATACGGTCCTCAGTAACACGGGCATCCCTCTATAACGCGTTTGGTCTTGAGGAGACGGCTTGGAGCCCGACTGCCAGGATGCCACTGTCAATGCTGTGTCCACTGTCAGGATGCCACTGTCAATGCTGTGTCCACTGTCAGGATGCCACTGTCAATGCTGTGTCCACTGTCAGGACGCCACTGTCAATGCTGTGTCCACTGTCAGGATGCCATTGTCAATGATATGTCCACTGTCAGGATGCCACTGTCAATGCTGTGTCCACTGTCAGGATGCCACTGTCAATGCTGTGTCCACTGTCAGGATGCCACTGTCAATGCTGTGTCCACTGTCAGGATGCCACTGTCAATGCTGTGTCCACTGTCAGGATGCCACTGTCAATGCTGTGTCCACTGTCAGGATGCCACTGTCAATGCTGTGTCCACTGTCAGGATGCCATTGTCAATGCTGTGTCCACTGTCAGGATGCCACTGTCAATGCTGTGTCCACTGCCAGGATGCTGTGTCCACTGTCAGGATGCCACTGTCAATGCTGTGTCCACTGCCAGGACGCCACTGTCAATGCTGTGTCCACTGTCAGGATGCCACTGTCAATGCTGTGTCCACTGTCAGGATGCCATTGTCAATGCTGTGTCCACGCTCAGGATGCCATTGTCAATGCTGTGTCCACTGCCAGGATGCTGTGTCCACTGTCAGGATGCCACTGTCAATGCTGTGTCCACTGCCAGGATGCTGTGTCCACTGTCAGGATGCCATTGTCAATGCTGTGTCCACTGTCAGGATGCCATTGTCAATGCTGTGTCTACTGTCAGGATGCCACTGTCAATGCTGTATCCACTGTCAGGATGCCACTGTCAATGCTGTGTCCACTGTCAGGATGCCACTGTCAATGCTGTGTCCACTGTCAGGATGCCACTGTCAATGATGTGTCCACTGTCAGGATGCCACTGTCAATGATGTGTCCACTGTCAGGATGCCACTGTCAATGCTGTATCCACTGTCAGGATGCCACTGTCAATGCTGTGTCCACTGTCAGGATGCCACTGTCAATGCTGTGTCCACTGCCAGGATGCCATTGTCAATGATATGTCCACTGTCAGGATGCCACTGTCAATGCTGTGTCCACTTCTGCCTTTGCTGCAAAACCTACCGGCACCAAAGATCCTCTATACCAAGAGGGTTCACCCGGTTGGTTTCTGCGATGATGCGCACAGAGTTATGTCCCGTTTGTCTGCGGTGCTGACGCCATAGATCCTAGTACACTTTAGAACAATTATGGCCTATTTATTCTAAACTTGGACTGCGTTGCTTATAGTGCAGTATGATTTATATCAGTACCTCATCGAGTGGTCAGTGCCTCATAGATTGGTCAGTGCCTCATAGAGTGGTCAATGCCTCATAGAGTGGTCAGTACCTCATAGAGTGG
>JAWQFJ010007476.1:70000-75000 GCA_034096865.1 Theodoxus fluviatilis
TGTACATGGTAGACAGGGACTGTACATTGTAGACAGGGATCGAGGGACTGTACATGGTAGACAGGGACTGTACATGGTAGACAGCGACTGTACGTTGTAGACAGGAACTGAGGGACTGTACTTGGTAGACAGGGACTGTACATGGTAGACAGCGACTGTACGTTGTAGACAGGGACTGTACATGATAGACAGGGACTGTACATGGTAGACAGGGACTGGGGGACTGTACATGATAGACAGGGACTGGGGGACTGTACATGGTAGACAGCGACTGTACGTTGTAGTCAGGGACTGTACATGGTAGACAGCGACTGTACGTTGTAGTCAGGGACTGTACATTGTAGACAGGAACTGTACATGGTAGACAGGGTCTGTACATGATAGACAGGAACTGCACATGGTAGACAGCGACTGTACGTTGTAGTCAGGGACTGTACATGGTAGACAGGGACTGTACATGGTAGACAGCGACTGTACGTTGTAGACAGGGACTGAGGGACTGTACATGATAGACAGGGAGTGTACATGGTAGACAGCGACTGTACGTTGTAGACAGGGACTGTACACGGTAGACAGCGACTGTACGCTGTAGACAGGGACTGAGGGACTGTACATGATAGACAAGGAGTGTACATGGTAGACAGCGACTGTACGTTGTAGACAGGGACTGTACATGGTAGACAGGGACTGTACATGGTAGACAGGGACTGTACATGGTAGACAGGGACTGTACATGATAGACAGGGACTGCACATGGTAGACAGGGACTGTACATTGTAGACAGTGACTGAAGGACTGCACATGGTAGACAGTGACTGAAGGACTGCACATGGTAGACAGGGGGACTGCACTATGGTAGACAGCGGACTGACAACATTAAGGTCAGACAGGGACTCGCCACACATAGTAGACAGGGACTGTACATGGTAGACAGGGACTGTACGTTGTAGACAGTGACTGAAGGACTGCACATGGTAGACAAGGACTGGGGGACTGTACATGATAGACAGGGACTGTACGTTGTAGACAGGGACTGAGGGACTGCACATGGTAGACAGGGACTGTAAATTGTTGACAGGGATGAGGGGCTGCAACACTTACAACGCAGGTGGCGGTCCGGTTTCCCGCCTGGTAGCTGGTGCAGAGGAGGTCGGCGGCAAGACCGCCGCCGTAGCGAGTGGGAATAACGGCGGTTTGGCAGTCTGCAGTGCTCATTACTCTCACGCTAGCGTCCTTCAGAGCGCTGCTCGTTGGTCCAGCTGTCGTAGCACGAAAAAATGCATTGGGTTGAAATTGTGCCCAAACTCTGAAGCTGTAACAAAATATCGCAGATATTTGGTGAATTACAAGGAAAAAACTAAACTGTTTAGATAAGTTTTCCACGTCAGACGTTTAAAAGTTACTATTTTTGCATACTAGAGCGGGGTCGTGAATACATTTAAAGTAAGAGAGCATCGATGAAAGCATTTTCAATCTCAGTCTGTTCCCCAAATATATTAAATTTAGTAATTTCACAGGCTAATCATCAGAATCCGCTGCAAAAAATTAAAAGTTATTTGGCGAATAAGAAACGAACTAACTAACCGACGAGAAACGAAACCTCCTTGGGGGAGGGAGGTAGTCGTATCGGAAAGTCCGCTCCTGTGAAAACTGAAGTGAGCCTTACTCGCGGCGGTTCGTCCGAATCCTGCAATGTAGTTGTCGAAACTGGAAAACTGTGTGGTGTTGTCAGGCAGACAGACAGGCTGGATGCAAGGGTTGGTGTAGCCCACGCTCCTGTTCAGATGAATGACGCCGATGTTCCCAGTAGAGAAGATGAGGTTGCCTGAAAGAGACATCACATCTCGTCTCCACTGAAAAGCCAAAAACAACAAGCTTCGTCCAAATTGCATCATTAGTCGGAGCATCTTCACCCACACACCCCATCCCAACCCCCTCACTCTCCACTCCCCTCACCCTCTCACCCCCTCACTCTCCACTCCCCTCACCCCCTCACCCCCTCACTCTCCCCTCACCCCCGATCTTCAGAATCCCCTTAAACCCCCTACCCCGTTTTTTGTGAACAACGGTGAGCGGAGGAGACAAAATTGTGACATTTCATTCACTGCTTTGTGGGTCAGTCTTTGAATGGCTGAGCAAACGAATAAAATCTTAGAGCTTAGGAACTCACAAAGGAGTGCACACTCACCTATTGTAGTGTTGGTATGGGTAACACAGTACAGCAGTCAGGAGTGGCTTAGACAAAACAACGGTGTCACAGTTACATTTAAATGTTCACTGTTAACACCTTGCTTTCACGACATAACAACAAAAAGGTCACGGGGAAGGTTCCGCTGCAGACACAGAGGTCACTACTGAAAGAGGCAACATAGCACGCTGTTTTGAGGCGGCATAATACAAACATGCCCTCTGTCTGCGTGTGTGACACTGCTTCACTTCCAGTGCCCCCATGATGTCTCTTCCTTTACCTCCTCCTCCTCCTACTTTTACTCCTGCTCCTCCTTCCCCTGCTTTCTCCTCCTCTCTTTCTTGCGCCTCCTTCTCCTCCTTTTCTTGCGCCTCCTTCTCCTCCTCCTTTACGAGCTTCTGCTTCTCTACCTCCGCCTCGACCGCTACTACTTTTACTACTACTACTACTACTACTGCTACTACTACTACTACTACTACTACTACTACTACTACTACTACTACTACTGCTACTACTGCTACTACTGCTACTACTGCTACTACTACTAATACTACTACTACTACTACTACTACTACACTGGTATTGCTACTTGTGCTACTACTTGTAGTGGTAGTAAATAGTAGTACCAGTGCATATAGTAACAGCAACAGCAGCAGAAGCAGTAATACTAGTTGTTGATGCTCTTGTTTTTGTTGTAGTACTACTACGTACTAGTAGTAGTAGTAGTAGTAGTAGCAGTAGTAGTAGTATTAGTAGTAGTAGTAGTAGTAGTAGCAGTAGTAGTAGTAGTAGTAGTAGAAGTAGTAGTAGTAGCAGTAGTAGTAGTAGTAGTAGTAGTAGTAGCAGTAGTAGTAGTAGTAGTAGTAGTAGTAAGTAGTAGCAGTAGTAGTAGTAGTAGTAGTAGTAGTAGTAGTAAGTAGTAGTAGTAGTAGTAGTAGTAGTAGTAGTAGTAGTAGTAGTAAGTAGTAGTAGTAAGTAGTAGTAGTAGTAAGTAGTAGTAGTAAGTAGTAGTAGTAGTAGTAGTAGTAGTAGTAGTAGTAGTAGTAGTAGTAGTAGTAGTAGTAGTAGTAGTAGTAGTAGTAGTAGTAGTAAGTAGTAGTAGTAGTAGTAGTAGTAGTAGTAGTAGTAGTAGTAGTAGTAGTAGTAGTAGTAGTAGTAGTAAGTAGTAGTAGTAAGTAGTAGTAGTAAGTAGTAGTAGCAGCAGTAGTAGTAGTAGTAGTAGTAGTAGTAGTAGTAGTAGTAGTAGTAGTAGCAGCAGTAGTAGTAGTAGTAGTAGTAGTAGTAGTAGTAGTAGTAAGTAGTAGTAGTAGTAGTAGTAGTAGTAGTAGTAGTAGTAGTAGTAAGTAGTAGCAGTAGTAGTAGTAGCAGTAGTAGTAGTAGTAGTAGCAGTAGTAGTAGTAGTAGTAGTAGTAGTAGTAGTAGTAGTAGTAGTAGTAGTAAGTAGTAGTAGTAAGTAGTAGTAGTAGTAGGTAGTAGTAAGTAGTAGTAGTAGTAGTAGCAGTAGCAGTAATGTGAACTACTTTTACTATCACTTCGCCTCATTGTACAATTAGAATAAAGTATTCTTCCCTCTACCCCCACTTCCCCTGTACGTCAGGTGTAATCATAGACCCATCGTGTCCCTCTATATGAGCTGGATAGGACAAATGACCAGAGAAAGGCATTTTGACTTGATCCCATTCCAAACAGCACGAGTGATTTGAGTATATGATGGCCCTGCGTGGTCTAAAAACTGTTATATGCTCTACAATATCATCCATCCATTCCTCTATCAAAGGAACCATCAATACATGTATCCTGCAGCATTCCATCCATCCATCTATCCATTCCTCTACCAATGGATCCATCAATCCATTTATCCATGCATCATTCCATCGATTCATTCATGCATGATTCCATCCATCCATCCATCCGTTTGTTCGTCCGGCCGTCCTTCCATTCGTTCGTCGGTCCGTCCGTCCCTCCACCCATTATTCTATCAATGGATCCATCAATCCACCTATCCATCCATTCATCCATCCATTCATTCATTCATCATCTTTCTATCCATCCATCCATCCTTCCTTCCATCCATCCATCCATCCATTCATCCTTTCATCTATTTATCCATCCATCCATCCATCCACCCACCCATCCGTCCTCCCATCCATCCGTCCTGCCATCCTTCCATCCATCCGTCCTGCCATTCTTCCATCCATCCTTCCATCCATCCTACCATTCATCCATCCTTCCATCCATTCTACCATACATCCTTCCATCCATCCACCCACTTTTGTTCCTATACCTACGACTCCTATTGCCGTAGGAGGAAGAGATGGAAGACAACTCGGCAGGGGGAGAGCATGAAAGGGATGGTGTGTATTTTCCCATAGGACAGATTACTAGCTACAGGCGTATTAATCAAGAAATGCATTGTGTCTCAAGTCCCCCCCACAGGACACATTACTAGCTACGGGCGTATTAATATAAAAAAACACTGTGTATATTTCCCCTACGACACATTACCGGTGTCGCGAGTTCAGTCCCCGCCTGTGGTCCAACATTTATCCTGTCTGTCCCATCGCAGGGTTTCGTCTCTGTATGTGAAACTTCATTACTCTCAGGATAGACTGGGTGACTAGGGAAAGACCTATGACAGCTGGGAAAGACGAGCAAAACTTAATATTGGGATTCCGGTCATCCGGGCATGTAAGACCGCAACAGCAGCCGCTGATACAGGGCAATGTAGACAGGAGAAAACAAGGACCACGGTAGCTCAGCTGGTAGAGCATATCGGGCGCTAACCGAAAGGTCGCGGGTTCAGTCCCCGCCG